>PVKV010022805.1:13184-34705 GCA_004027835.1 Alouatta palliata | reverse complement strand
GTCAACATGGTGAAACCCCGTCTCTACTAAAAATACAAAAATTAGCCGGGCATGGTGGCACGTGCCTGTAGTCCCAGCTACTCGGGAGGCTGAGGCAGGAGAATTGCTTGAACCCAGGAGGCGGAGGTTGCGGTGAGCCGAGATCGCGCCATTGCACTCCAGCCTGGGTAACAAGAGCGAAACTCCGTCTCAAAAAAAATAAAAAAATTAAAAAAAATAAAGTAGTATAAAGCTCAAAGGTTCAATTAAAGAAATAATTTATGAAGGAAAATAATAAAACAATATTACTCTGTGTACATATGACAATGCAGAGAATTGTTGGGGGTGAGTTTTAGCTCTGTTAAGACTTGTTTCAGAATGTGATACCACAGTCTGAAATAACTGTATGAAAATAAGATACCATTTTAAAAACAAAAGTGCTGGGCATGGTGGCTCATGCCTGTAATCCAAGCACTTTGGGAGACCAAGGTGGGTGGATCACCTGAGGTCAGGAGTTCAAGACCAGCCTGGCCAACATGGCGAAAACCCGTCTCCACTTAAAATGAAAAAAATTAGCTGGGCATGATGGCAGGTGCCTGTAATCCTAGCTACTAGGGAGTCTGAGACACAAGAATCGTTTGAACCCAGGAAGCATAGGTTGCACTGAGATTGCGCCACTGTCCTCCCTCCAGCCTGGGCGACAGAGCAAGACTCCATCTCCAAAAAAAAAAGAACAAGCATCACAGTTCCCTAAAGCCTAAAATGTGCACTAACAAAAATGAAGATTTAAAAATATTCAACTAGTTTTGTTGACTATAAAAAATATTTTTATTAAGTTGCAGAAGCATTATTTTATTCAGTTTTGTTACATCAAAAATTTTAAAAATGACTAAATTTTAAACAATAAACAAAAATATTAACTTTGTATTTTAAGTCAATGCAAATTTTCACTAATTTAGAAGTCTCTATATATTAATACAGGTTGAGTGTACCTTACCCAAAATGCTTGGGACCAGGGTTTCTCAGGTTTCAGGTTTTTTCAGATTTGCAGAAATATATAGTGGTTGAGCTTTCCTAATCAAAAATTTGAAATCCAAAATGCTCCAATGAACATTTCCTTTGAAGTATCACATTGGCACTAAAAAATGTTATCTGGAGTACTGAATTTTGGATTGGGGTGCTCAATGGCTATATGAGTATTTGGGGAATTCCTGCAAATGGACACATTACTACATACAAAATTGTCTTACAGACCTTAGAAATAAGGTTTCAAATGGTTCATAAACTTTACAAATCTTCCTAAACTACTTTTTAAAACTACGCTTAATTATATATAGACTTTGATTTTTAATCAAACTTTAAATTATTTTACAGTCAACTTGAAAAAGAGGCAAGCATGTCTCCTACTTATTTTTTGGAGGATTACCATTCATCAGGAGTACTACAACTGATAACACTTAAAAGACACATATTTACTCACACCCAACTAGAAGAGACATAGGATACACAGATTATCTGGCCAGTTCTTTTTAAAAATTCTAATGAACTAATAATTACGTTTGAAATCATGATTTAAAAAATCAGTATGACTCAGAAAATATATAAAAAATTCAAGGAGAGGACATTGTTATGGTCATCTTACCATTATTAGCTATAGCAGCACTATGCACACATCTACAAATCATGTTTTTAAACTGACAATCTGTTCTAACTACTTTGCTCATTAGCACACGAAGATGATACTGGTTGAGTTTGAAACAATGTAATTTGTATTTATAGATACCCTAAAATAAGATAGTTCCCAAGATTAAATGCTATTTTAAAATATCTTTTTAGAACAAAAATACCTCATTTTATCTTATACCATTAGGAGTAAACATGATCCATATAAGTGATTTTTAAAACTCATACCTTAAAGCAATAATAGTTTTAAAAAAACATTTTTTAATAGAGGTGATCCTAAAATACCTTCATTTAATGGCTTGTAAAATTATACCTTTTGGTCCTGACCTCCAAGCCTTTTGTGAAAGATTCCAGGGTCAACACTATGAACATCAAATGTAATTCTCCATTATAACAAAGTACTAACCTCAGCAATTTCTGAAGTGTAACAAATGTTTATCTTACATTTGCTGCTTCTGTAGGCATAGATCTTTCCTGATTACTTCATGTTATTCTAACTTCTAGAAGTCCTATCCCTTTGGTGATTCTCATCTGTTTTGGAAAAAAAAATCAGTATGTGTAATTTTCTACATTATTCTAGCTCAAAGGTGCTCTACACTTTTTCTGCAGCTTAAAATAAGTTTTTCTTTCTTTCGTTTTGGGATTGGGGAAAGAAAGAGGGGTGGGCTTGATAATATGTTCATTTGTAGGCTTCCTTCAAAGGTGCTGGATATTTCCTGATGGGTAAGTTTGCTAAAGAAATACATACCAAGAGGTTGCCATGTTATCACATTGAGGACAGCAGCAAACTCTTCCAGATGAGACCAGAAAGGATAATACAATAATTTGCTAATAGTTAACAGACATTTGCTATTTTATGGACATAAATAAAATGTTTAAAAGACTTTACAAAGTAATATTAACTAAAGGCATATCTAAAAATCTATGAAATTTTTTTTTTTTTTTTTTTTGGAGACGGAGTTTCGCTCTTGTTACCCAGGCTGGAGTGCAATGGCGCGACCTAGGCTCATCGCAACCTCCGCCTCCTGGGTTCAAGCAATTCTCCTGCCTCAGCCTCCCAAGTAGCTGGGACTACAGGCACGTGCCACCATGCCCTGCTAATTTTTGTATTTTTAGTAGAGACGGGGTTTCACCATGTTGACCAGGATGGTCTCGATCTCTTGACCTCGTGATCCACCCGCCTTGGCCTCCCAAAGTGCTGGGATTACAGGCGTGAGCCACCGCGCCCGGCCAAATCTATGAAATTATTTGCAACCAAAATTTCACTGATAAAATTATTTCTTACTATTTCCCTTAGCAAAAACTGTACACTTGTTAGAGAGTACCTGATACTTGTTAAAATATCAAGCAATACGACCAGCGTGGTGGCTCACGCCTGTAATCCAAGCACTTTGGAGGCCAAGGCAGGCGGATCACCTGAGGTCGGGAGTTCAAGACCAGCCTGACCAACATGGTGAAACCCTGTCTTAAAAAATATATATATCAAGTAATACAGGGCACGGTGCTATAAGAAAAAATACACAAGTGGGAAGTATTTTATTTTTTCCTACTCCATATAACATTGTTCAAGACCACAAGATTTTAAAGGTCTCTTTCTGCAACTTTTATGATTTAGAAGCACCACTTAAAAAATATTTACTGATGCTGCAAATATTACCATTTTTGTATAGAATAACGATTTGAATGAATGCCATATTCATTATACCTTTTGCTCCTTTGAACAGAAAGACAAACAGAAACTTTAAATCAGATGTTTGGACAGTCAAAAATGGTTTTAAAAAGTACATCCAAACAAACCAAATATATATCAGCAACTATTAAAATCAGTTTTAGTAGTTATTAAGAATTCTTAACAAGGAAGTATTGAAGCATGTGTGAAATTTTAAAAATTATATATAATTTTTAAAACAAATTTAAATTTTTAAACAAAAAAGATTAATGGTCAATTGAAAAAAAGTTTAAGCATCAGATTTAATATCCTAATGTTTAAGCTATTCAGAAATATATTTTGTGAATAATTATTTCATAAATATATATCTATAAATATAAATATATATTTGCAGGATCTGTGATGCTGAAGAAAACATTTTAAAGAAAAAAACTGCACTTTAGATTATCAGGACATTGTCAAATTTACCCTTCAAGTGAAATATAATTACCAATCCAGGTGCTTTTGGCACAAGTTTTTAGGTGAATATTGACACAATCTTAAAAACACAATGCTTTTGTATTTTATTCACTGGAATATGGAGAATCAAACAGAATTTAAAATTCTGACCCAAAAATCCCAGATAACTGCAATTGCTTAATTAAATACAAGAAAAAATTGTTTTAAAAAGCACTTAAACTTCCCTTTCCATCTGGAACATGTAAAATTTTACCAGCAACAGGTTTTCACCAATTCCTTCAGCAAGAATTCCCAGCCTACACACAAATGTAACACCATCTTTTTCTATTCGTGTGTAACTTGGATCACACACCAGTATATAAAGACAAAAAATAAATGTATAATAAAAAGATTGGATAAATCAGAAGAGGCTTTTTGGTCTTGAATTCTTCACCCACTAACAATGAAGCAGCACTGTAGGCAGCCCAAAACACACCAAACAGCTTTAAAAAAAAAGGGAAAAAAGACAAAAGGTAGTACATTAGCAAGTCAATTAACTTTTTGGATATCATAGAGTAAAAACAGTGTTTACAATATTTAAAAAAAATCAACCACCAATTTTGGTAAATAGTAAAACTTGCTACAAATGTTAAAAACAATTTAATAAGAATGTTCACCTTTGCTTTACTTCTTGACTTCTATAAATGTAGTCTTTTCTTTTGTAAATGCGGTCTTACCAAACTAATCATAAGAATCACTTGGGGTGCCTATCAAAGAGAGACTTGGGGGACTCTAGTTCTGCTGAATTATAACTTACTATTTTTTTCTTTTTCTTTGAATTATAATTTCTCATGGAAGGATCTAGTTATCAGTCTTTTAAATAAGTTCCCTGGTGATTATGATTAGGCAACTTCTGAAAAAACTACTATTACACCAAATTATTGAGCAAAAACTAATTCCTACAAAGTAGGAAATTTTCCTTTTTTTTCATTCTAAGTAAGAAAATCGATTAAGTGAAAATTTTATACAGTATTTATTAAGTCTCAATATTTATTAAGTTTTTTCCCCAGGAAAAGGTAGAAATACAGGGTTGAATAAAAAGGAGAAAAAAAAGATCACATTTTGGTCAAGAGTTTAAATAAAGCATACCGTAAGTTTTTGGATTATACACATATTGTACTTTTACATTATTTCTACTGGAAATTTATGCAGTATTTATTGATGTAGTCACCTAACATATTTTACAGCATAAAATTAAAGAAAAACTTCAAGAGAAATCAAGGAAACTATAATAGGAACGGACTTGGCACAAAGCAGAGTTTCTAAACCTTGCAATATTGCCATTTCAGGCTGCATAAACGTCTTGGCTATGGGGAGCGATCCTGTGCACTGCAGGATGTTCAACAGCATCCCTACCCTCTGTGCACTATATGCTAGTAACATTCCTCCTCAAAAATGCCTCCAGATGTTGACAAATGTCCCTGGGGGACAAAATCGACCTCAGTTGAGAGTCACTGGTATATAGGTAAAAAATAAATACTGGCAAACTTATTAAAAATGTATTTGGTGTGGTTCAGCTTTCCACTGGGTTTGTTAAACTTAAGTAACCCTACAAAATAATTCAAACATACACAAAAGTACAGGGAAATATATAAAAAGAAATTTGATCAAACTGCATTTTATTTCATGATTAGATTTTTTTCATTATAAATGGTTAAAGAGTGGTATTACGGAGATTTAATGTTAAATAAAATTTGTGCACTTAAACTATATACCCTAATGCTAGTTAACTGATGAATTTTGCAACACATTTCTCAACAAACCTCAGACTGAAATACGAAACACGTGTAATAATAGCTCACCACCCACAGAAGATTAAGTGATCAGGAAAAAATTTTGGTAAAAATAATCTGAAGTTTAAAAGCAATTTTACTCTAAATTTTTAATGATATAAAATAGATTTTTCCATTGTATAATACATTTAACATTGTGTAAAGAATATTAAGGTCCAACTTTCAGTTGAATTATATGATTAAAAATGACAAGAGGCCGGGCACGGTGGCTCACGCCTGTAATCCCAGCACTTTGGGAGGCCGAGGCAGGTGGATCACAAGGTCAGGAGTTCCAGACCAGCCTGACCAACGTGGTGAAACCTCGTCTCCACTAAAAATACAAAAATCAGCTGGGCATGGTGGCACACACCTGTAATCCCAGCTACTCAGGAGGCTGAGGCAGGAGAATTGCCTGAACCTGGGAGGCGGAGGTTGCAGTGAGCCAAGACTGTGCCACTGCACTCCAGCCTGGGTGACAGAGTGAGTCTTCATCTCAAAAAAAATAAAAAATAAAAAAAATTAAAAAAATAAAAAAATAAAAAGAAAAATGACAAGAGAAGGGTTTTAACCATTTTGGAAGTAGTCTCAGAAACAAGCTTAGTCCAAGTGAAAAAATATACAGCAGAAGTGACTGTAAATGAGTGTATGTTCACTAAGGCTAGAATAATTAAATGTCAGCCTGAGGCTAGCTGCTTCAATGTTAAGATTTTTAAACTAAGTTCTAATAATGCCAATAAAAAAAAAGATTTTAGGGTTGAAATAAAGAGGAAAGCAAGGTCTCTTTAGTCTCTAAAGTGTTTAAACAGTTTAAACATAAAGATGATCCTTAAATATTATAATTTGAGTTTTTATTAAGACAAGGTCTCACTCTGTCACCTACACTGGAATACAGTGGTATGATCACAGCTCACTGCAGCCTCGACCTCCTGGACTCAGGCGTCCTCCCATCTCAGCCTTCTGAGTAGCTGGGATTACAGGAGCATGCCACCACGTCTGGCTAATTTTTGTACCTTTAGAGAGATGGTTGAGTCTTGAAATTCTGGGCTCAATTGATCACCCACTTCAGCCTGCCAAAGTGCTGGGATTGACGAGAGTGAGCCACCATACCTGGCCTATTTTATAATATTTGTAAGAACAGCTTTAGTGCCTACTCTGTGCCAAGCACTGTACTAGGCATTATATATACTTTATTTAATTAATTATTATTATTTTTTTTTGAGACAGGGTCTCACTCTGACAACCCAGGCTGGAGTGCAGCAGTGCAATCACAGCTTACTACAGCCACGGCCTCATGGGCCCAAGCAATCCTCCTACCTCAGCCTCCCAAGGAACTGGGACCACAGGTACCTGCCACCACACCTGGTTAATTTTTTAAATTTATTTTAAATTTATTTTTATTTTTATTTTTTTCCCTGATGTCCTACAAATGAAAGAGGAGGATGTCCTTATATCTGGCTTTTTTTTTTTGTAGAGATTGTGATAACCTGCTTTTTGCCAGCTAAAACTCTTTCTCAGACTAAAAGCTGTTCAGGCTTTATGTTAATTTCTTGAGCTGGACAGACTCCATCTTGGCTTCTTCATTTTAGTTATTCTCTCACCATTAAGTATGTAACTATCGTATGTAACTGGGGCAGGCTGACACTGGGCACCCAGGAATGCATTTGTTGATAAGAGGCCGAGTTAAGTGGTACCAGCAGAATCTGGGAATGCAGGTGCAGTTGAGCGCCCAGAGCCCCCATTATCTTTAAGTTGTATGTCTTTTATGACAGCTTTGTGCCTTGCACCTGGTAGTGTTTTATTTCTCATGTATCAGTTTATCTTTTAACTTTTTGCTTCCTCTGCTTTTGTGAAAAATTTGCTTCAGCTAGGTTCCCCCACTCTTTTAAAACTAGGATATAAGGGCCAGGCGTGGTGACTCACGCCTGTAATCCAAGCACTTTGGAGGCCAAGGTGGGAGGATCACCTGAGGTCAGGAGTTCAATATGGTGAAACCCTGTCTTTAAAAAAAAAAAAAAAACTAGGGTATAAAAGACCACCTAACTTTTTCTTCCAGGCCAACAGAATTTTGGGCATTAGCCACCTTTTGGTCACCAGCTTCATAAAGGACTCATAATTCAATCTCAGAGTGTGGCACATTCCTTGACTCGCTTGGGTACAACAAGATGGAGTTTCACCATGTTGCCCAGGCTGATCTCAAAGTCCTGGGCTCAAGTAATCCACCCGCCTCAGCCTCCCAAAGTGCTGGGATTATAGCCGTGAGCTACCATGCCTAGTCAAGCACTATATATAAACTCGTTGTAACTAACCCTAAAATGTAGTTGCTAAGTTTACCACTGTTAAGAACAAACTGAGAGTAAGTTAAGATACCTTGGAAGACCAGGCAGCGAGTAAGTGGCAGACCAGGGTTTGAATTCAGAACTGATTAGTTCCAAAAACCACACTCTTTCAATACCCGATGCTTATTATCAGTATCAGCTCATAGTTTTCAAATTCTTTTTTTGCTTTTTTTGTTTTGGTTTGGTTTTTTGAGACAGAGTCTCACCCTGTTGCCAGGCTGGAGTGCAGTGGTGCAATCTCGGCTCACTGCAACCTCCAACTCCAGTGTTCAAGCGATTCTCCTACTTCAGTCTCCCTAGTAGCTGGGACTACAGGTGTGCACCACCACACCAGCTAATTTATTTTTTTGAGACAGGATCTTGCTCTGTCACCAGGCACCAGGCTGGAGTGCAGTGGCCCAATCTCGGCTCACTGCAATCTTCGCCTCCTGGGTTCAAGCAATTCCCCTTCCTCAGCCTCCTGAGTAGCTGGGACTACAGGTGCACACCACCATGCCCAGCTAATTTTTTTTCTTTTATTTTTCATCTATTATCCTGCATTTGGATAATTTTTTATTTTATTTTATTTTATTTTTTGAGACAGAGTCTTGCTCTGTCACCAGGCACCAGGTTGGAGTATAGTGGCACAATCTCAGCTCACTGCAATCTCCACCTCCTGGGTTCAAGCAATTCTCCTGCCTCAGCCTCCTGAGTAGCTGGAACTACAGGTGCACACCACCACGCCCAGCTAATTTTTATATTTTTTAGTAGAGACGGGGTTTCACCATGTTGGCCAGGATGGTCTTGATCTTTTGATCTCGTGATCTGCCCGCCTCAGCCTCTCAAAGTGCTGGGATTACAGGTGTGAGCCAACACGCCTGGCCTTTTTAAAAATTTGTAATAGAGACAGAGTTTCACCATGCCACTGGCCAGGATGGTTTTCATCTCTTGACTTCACGATCCACCCATCTAGGCCTCCCAAAGTGCTGGGATTACAGGCGTGAGCCACCGCGCCTGGCCTAGTTTCCAAATTCTAACAGGAATCATTATTTATTTTATATTGAAATTAGTAATAATTTCAAGTGGCTCAGCTACTTAAAACCAAATACTTTCTTTTTTTTTTTTTTTTTCTCCTCCTCCTCCCAAAACCAAAGACTTCCATGTGGAGGGTACATAACAGCAGTTCTGAAAGTCACAGTCTTTAACAGTTCTGTTTTCCATAAAGAAAAAAATTATATTGACTGTGTAATACACATATATGTGTCAAAGCAGTCATTTATTTCCCAAAGTGGTTCAACATTAATAAATTTCAATTTTTAGGTTATATATTTATTAATACTTAATATCATCAGTAAATGTTTAAATGTGTGTACATATGTTAATTTAACATAAATAACACAAGGAAGTCCTGCTCTGCATTACGGAAAATCCATTGTGCCACTGCACTCCAGCCTGGGCAACCAGGTGAGACTCCATCTCAAAAAAAAAAAAAAATAAATAAAATAAAATAAAATAAAATAAGTAAATAAAAAATGCTGACCAGGCCAGGTGTGCTGGGTCATGCCTGTAATCCCAGCACTTTGGGAGACTGAGGTAGGCAGACACCTGAGGTCAGGAGTTCAAGACCAGCCTGGCCAACATGGTGAAACCTCATCTCTACTAAAAACAAAGTTAGCCAGGCATAGTAGTACATGCCTATAGTCCTATCTACTAGAGAGGTTGAGACAGGAGAATCACATGAACCTGCGAGGCACTCCAGCCTTGGTGATAGATCAAGACTCCATCTCAAAAAAAAAAAAAAAAGTCTGACTGTTATATACTGAAACCTGATTGACTCCTTATTTTTCCCTCCAGACAAATGTTAATATCTGGTGATCAAAAGGAAAAAATAAAAGAAATGCAATTGGTAAAATCAGTAAGGAAGGTAACTTCCAAAATACTACCAACTGTTTGATGGAATAGCTTTATATTACAACATTCCTAGCTAGAGGCCTCATATACTTTTGACTTTGGAAAACAGTAAACTATTTTATGTAATACATAATCCTTAACTTACTTTTATAAGTGTAGATACCACTTCAAATGATCCAACCACCAAAAGTATAGGTGCTATTACAATGAGAGGAAGTAATGAATATCCTATAACTCCAAGGACTTGGCCATATGCAACCTGTGAATTTTGAAAATTTCAAATAAATGTCATAGAAATCAAGATACTCATTTTACTCACAACTGAACACCATATATTCCTTGCAGTATTTAAATAAATGTGAGAATAAGAAATAATAAACTATTATACTCATTGTTTCAAATTATCATATAGTATCCCATGTTCCTGGACAGTCTCACCAACCAACACGGTTAAAATTATCATAAATTTGCTGATAATACCCAAATCTACATTTATAGCATTTATCTCTCTGTTAAGTTTCATACTACCTTCAGTATATCTCTACAATACATTTTGTCACTATTTCCCTTAAATTGTAGAATTACTTAAAGGAACTACAACCATCCCATTCAGATGAAAAATCCAAGGTCTAGAGAATATGGATGTTCCAAATAAAGAACAGAAGAGAAGGAAGGTGACCAGGAGAGATTGAAGAGAAAAATATTTTTTAGTGACTACTTTATGCCAAGCTCTGTAATAGAGCTTCACATGCTGTGGAAATCAAATGAAATAACAACCTTATGAAATAGACATTATTGTCCCTACTGTGAATAAATTGATTAAGCAAAGCTAGTAAAGTGTCAGTATTCAAATTAAAATCTAGGCCCCTAAACTCCTACATCAACAGTCTTGAATTACCAAAACACATAATTTTCATGTAAATATTATACTAGGCTTTGTCTAGGACATAAGAAATAATATATAAACAAATATAATTTTAAGTGTTTATTAGAAGTATTTTAAATTTCTGTATGCAGAGTATTAAAGTTTCACAGATGTTACTCTAAATTTATTCAAGAGTTTTGTTAGGATGCTGGATTGAGCATATATAGCTAATATTCACTTCTGAAATTAGAAATAAAAGGGAAAAAAGAAACTCGTTTTTAAAAACAAAAAAACAACTACTCCTGGACTCAAGTGATCTTCTGTGATCCTCCCACCTCAGTCTCCCAGGTAGCTGGGACTACAGGCGTGTATCACCACATCTAGCTCAAAACTCCTTATTTATTTATTTTTGAGACAAGATCTCACTGTCGGCCAGGCTAGAGTGTAGTGGCATGAACACAGCTCACCACAGCCATAATCCCCCGGGCTCAGGTAAGCCTCCTGCCTCAGTCCCTAGTAGATGGGACCACAGGCACACACCATCATGCCTGGCTAATTGTTAAATTATTTATAGAAACAGGGTCTCCCTGTGTTATCCAGGCTGGTGTTGGAACTCCTGGGCTCAAACAATCCTCCTGTGTCAGCCTCCAGAAGTGCTGGGACTACAGGTATGAGCCACAGCGACCAGCCCCCTTGAGTTTTGGTGTAATATCAGAGAATATTCACAATCATTGGAAAAGGTTATTAAAATACTCTCTCTTCCCAATTGTATACCTGTATAAGGCCTTATTTTCTTCAGATACTTTAGCCAAAACAATGTATCTTAACAGATTGAATGGAAAAAGCATATAGTAGAATCCAATTTCCATTAAGCCAGACATTAAAGCTACTTACAAAAAGGTAACACAAGGCTACTCTTCTCTTTTGTTTTGAAAAATACATTTAAAATGTAGTTGGTTTATTGTTACAAATCTCTTTGACAACCTGAGATCAAAAAGTTTGAGAATTTCTGTAAGAATAAATTCCAGCTGGGTGCAGTGCTTCACGCCTGTAATGCTAACATTTTGGGAGGCTAAGGAAGATCACCTGATGTCAGGAGTTCAAGACAAGCCTGACCAACACGGTGAAACCCTGCCTCTACTAAAAATACAAAAATTAGTCAGGCAGAGTGGTGCATGCTTGTAATCCCAGCTATTCGGAAGGCTGAGGCAGGAGAATCACTTGAACCTGAGAGGTGGAAGTGGCAGTGAGCCGAGATTGTGCCACTACACTCTAGCCTGGGCGACAAAGCAAGAGTCCATCTCAAAAAAATAAATAAATAAGGCCGGGTGTAGTGGTTCACACCTATAATTCCAGCACATTGGGAGGCTGAGGAGGGTGGATCACAAGGTCAGGAGTTCAAGACCAGCCTGCCAAGATGATTGAAACCGTGTCTCTATTAAAAATACAAAAATTAGGCTGGGCACTGTGGCTTATGCCTGTAATCTCAGCACTTTGGGAAGACAAGGTGGGTGGATCACGAGGTCAGGAGACTGAGACCATCCTGGCCAAAATGGTGAAACTCTGTCTCTACTAAAATACAAAAAATTAGTCAGGTGTGGTGCTGTGCACCTGTAGTCCCAACTACTCGGGAGGCTGAGGCAGGAGAATTGCTTGAACCGGGGAGGTGGAGACTGTAGTGAGCCGAGATCGTGCCACTGCACTCTAGCCTGCAAACAGAGCAAGACTCCATCTCAAAAATAAATAAATAAATAGACCGGGCGCAGTGGCTTACGCCTGTAATCCCAGTACTTTGGGAGGCCAAGGCAGGCAGATCACCTGAGGTCGGGAGTTCGAGACCAGCCTGACCAACATGGAGAAACCCCGTCGCTACTAAAAATACAAAATTAGCCAGGCGTGGTGGTGCATGCCTGTGATCCCAGCTACTCAGGAGGCTGAGGCAGAACTGCTTGAACCCGGGACGCAGGGGTTGCAATGAGCCAAGATTGTGCCATTACACTCCAGCCAGGGCAACAAAAGCAAAACTTCATCTTAAAAAAATTAAATAAAAATAAATATATAAATAAAATAAATAAATAAAATTTTGGCTTGGCGTGGTGGCTTACTCCTGTAATCCCAGCACTTTGGGAGGCCAAGGTGGGCAGATCGCTTGAGGTTGGGAGTTTGAGTAGAGGGGTTTCACTGTCTCTACTAAAAATACAAAAATTAGCCGGGTGTGGTGGCACATGTATAATCCCAGCTACTTGGGAGGCTGAAGCAGGAGGATCTCTTAAACCTGGGAGGCAGAGGTCGCAGTGAGCCAAGACTGCCCCATAGCACTCCAGCTTGGGTGACAAAGCAAGACTCCATCTAAAAATAAAAAATTCATAAATAAAAAATAGGATGCATTTACTTCATAAATGGGAGGGGATATTTTCTTTTTCCTCATTTCGTGTACCATTGATTAAGCACAATAATAATATGTTGATCATCTTGAAGGAACTAGCATAAAGCAATTCTGGGACGAGAAACAGTTGTTTTCTTGTATAGCTAATGAGGATATCTACAGTATCAAAAATTAAACTCACCATAAAAAAGAAAGGTTATTTTCAAAATTAACTACTTACTTCTCCACCAAGAACTCTGGCCAGTAAGAAAATTGTTAGTGAACCAAATATCCAAATGGTTATAATCCATGAGACCACCTTAGAGGGAAAAATCATGAAATTAGTATTTTCATATAAAATAAGCTGATAATTTTCCAGGAACTCAATTCTCTACCATAAATGACAGTTTAGCACACCCAAGTTCAGGTCATAGAGAGGTTATGTGAGCGCTCAGGTATCATTCCAAAACTTAATAAGAATACGATGTGTAAGGCCGGGCGCAGTGGCTCACACCTGTAATCCCAGCACTTTGGCAGGCCGAGACGGGCAGATCACGAGGTCAAGAGATCCAGACAATCCTGGCCAACATAGAGAAACCCCATCTCTACTAAAATATAAAAATTAGCTTGGCGTGGTGGCGCGCGTCTATAGTCTCAGCTACTCAGGAGGCTGAGGCAGGAGAATTGCTTGAACCTGGGAGGCGAATACAATGTGTAATACAATTTTACATCCAAATTAAAATTTTAGCAATTACTAACTGCCTAAAGAAACCTCAATATTTCAAAATCTATGAAAAAAGATTATTGAAAAAAACAATGTTTACTACCAACCCCCGGGCTTACATCGTCCTGCAAGAAAAATTTCTGAAGCAAGTTACCAATCTTCTCTGGAAGTCTTTAAAATTTACATTACATATTTATTCAAGTAACAGAAATATGGAAGCCACTTCAGACAATCTTAACTACTCAAACTTAGTGTAATGATACATACATATGTTTATATTTTCAAGCTCTGTCTGCTGGGATGGTCAAGAAATAACACCCCAGTAGCCACATAAGCACATTTATTGCCCAGATACTGGTTTCTTTTATTATTTATTAATTACGATTTCCACCATGCCCAGCCCCAGAAACTGGTTTCTAAATATTATTTGCTAATTAAAAGAAAGAGGACTCCTTAAAGAAATGGCTGATTCCAAGGCTGGGGCAGGCAAAATACGAGATTAGCCCAGAACACCGTGTGAAGTAAGAAGGAAAGGAAGTACTCAAAAAAACAATGGGATATGTTGAAAGGAGACAGAAGGCAACTTGAAGGAGCTCCCAATGGTTAAAGCTTGAAAAATCTGAGTAATAAAATAAATGATGACAGTACTGGATTCTAACTCAAAGAGTAAAATGAATGAGGGAAACAGAAAACTCATGATTCTATAAACATTATAGTAATAATTACTGCATGCAAGATCTACCAATGGATGCTAAAATTAGTAGGCTAAAGTTAGATGAGAAACAAGATATTTGCCTAGTTGCAAAGCACCTCCATAAGATATTTATTCATTACAAAGAGAAAAATAGTAACTTTATACTGGATAAACTGAAGATACTACCCCATCACCTAACCAAGTATTCAAGGTTAACCTCACCAATAATAAGACGTATCAGTATCACATACTCCCTGTTAGTATACAGAGAGGGGCACAATGTCACTTCTGTGATATTCTTGCCAAAAATGCACAATCAGAATTCAATCATGAGAAAACATCAAGCAAATCCAAACTGAGTGACATCCTATGATGGTATAGTAACCTTCTGTTTTTAACCTTAGAACCCTTTGTTAAAATGAAAGATTATACAAAACAGATAAAATTAGAGATGTTCTAGACAAAGAACTGGTAATAGGCAGGAGACCAGAGTCCCCATTCACCTTCTTCAATGGTCTTTACAACACTTTAACAGACTATCTGATATAAACTACTAATCTAGGGTAAATATTAATAAGAATAGTATAGTAATGCATCAGGTATCTTGTGATGGAGAGATTATTCTGGATTACCTTGGTGGGCCCTAAATGTAATAACAATTGTCCTTAAAAGATGGCAACTGAGACTGGGTGCTGTGGCTCATGCCTGTAATTCCAGGACTTTGGGAGGTCAAGGCAGGGTCATCACCTGAGGGTGTTGGAGACCAGCCAGAGCAATATGTTGAAACCCCATCTCTACTAAAAATACAAAATTAGCTGGGGATGGTGGTGCATGCCTGTAATCCCTACTACTTGGGAGACTGACGCAGTAGAATTGCTTGAACCTGGGAGGTGTAGGGTGCAGTGAGCCAAGATTGTGCCGTTGTACTCCAACCTGGGCAACAAGAGTGAAACTCCATCTCAAAAAAAAAAAAAAAAAAAAAAAAAGATGGAAACTGAGGGAGATTTAAGTACAATAGAGGAGAAGGCAATGTGACCACAGAAAGAGAGATCATAGTGATAGAGCCAGAAGCCAAGGATTGCTGACAGCCTCTGGAAATTAAAGAAACAAGCAACAGATTCTGCCCTGAAGCCCCAGCCCTGTAGACATTTTGATCCTAGTCCTTTAAGACTTATTTTGGACTTCTGACATTCAGAACTGTAAAACGATAAATCTGTGTTGTTTAAAGCCACTAAGTTTGTGGCAATTTATTAGAGCAGCACCAGAAACTCATTCATTTCCAAATCCCTGTGGTGAACAGTAACTTTTTACCCCCTCAAAGCCTTAAACTTGGCATGAGGGAGTGATGCATACATGTTGTGTTTTGGTGATAAAGTATCTGAAAGTAGGACACAGTGATTAAAATGCCAGTAGTAGTACAAAAACAAATACTGATAGAATCCTTCTCATAATTCATTTAAAGTAATGGTCATTTTAAGAACAGAATTATGAATGAATAAAAGGTAGCAATATTAATATGAGTATTACATTTCAAACTCTTCATCTCTTGGGAAAATCAGAAGGGGCATGAGCAGCCCTTCTGGTGATGTCTGGTCAGCTGGGAGTGCTTCTATCCATTTTACCCCAGTGTGCCATACAAATGTTAATACTTTCTATGTCAATCATGACATGGAAAAGTTTGAAAACATTAATCTAAGGTACTCCTCACTTATTTAATTATGGAACAGTTTTAGGAATGAACAAGCGAGAAATAATGGGTAGAAGTAAAGCATTTCTCAAATACAGTACAGTATATTATAGAGTTAATATTTTATATTTAATTGTTGAAACTCTCAAAATATTTAGAATTTGTATAAAATAGATATACTTACCCTAAACTGTCCATATAATGATATCATGGAAAAGAAAAGAACAACAGCCAGAGGACCCCAAAAGTCAGGATTGTCTCTCACCACTTGTCTATTAAAACCAAGTGATGGCATTGGCATCAAAACACATCGGATTTTGTAGTAAATATCCTTTAGATCGATGTCCAATTCTTCCCTATAATTTTAAAATAAAAATTCTCAAAAAGCAGACATTTCTGAATACTAAAAACAGTTGCAAAAAAAAAAATAAGAAAACTTTAAATAAGACAGTATGATCTCCATAGGTCAACAAAACATTTGCATTTGAAGTACCACATTTCACTAACTCCAAGGTGTACATTTTTAAAATCCCAACATCTCTAAATGTGGGATGTATCTCAATCACTGGTGTCTTACAATCATAAGCCTGGAGTGACACCAAGTGTTGCTAATATTTACCTTTCCTTTTGCCAGTCTGCTAGAGGCAGTATCAATTTAAGAAAACTTTAAGTAAAATTTTCTGCTTGAGACTTTTTGGGCCCAATTCAGATTGGAAACCTATATGAAAACCAGTGTGAGTTTTGCATTCTCTGGGAAAATTCCTTCTTTCAACATCTTATCCACTGCCAAAATGAAGTAAACTTCCTTGCTATCTCTTTCTGTGTTGTGGGTTATTTCTCATTCATCCTCACACTAATGAGGAGACAGCCCTTTGATATCCCAGCTTTATGCTGTCTTATACACTTTTCTGTTTAATTAATATATAAAATAACCTCATCTTATAATCAATAGTGTCTTAGATTTTATGATATATGCATTATTTATTTATTTAGAGACAGAGTCTTGCTCTCTCGCCCAGGCTGGCGTATGGTGGTACGATTTTGGCTCACTGCAACCTCCGTCTCCTGGGTTCAAGCAATTCTCATGCGTCAGCTTCCTCAGCAGCTGGGACTACAGGCCTGCACCACCATGAATTTTTCTGTATTTTTAGTAGAGATGGGGTTTCACCATGTTGGCCAGACTCATCTTGAACTCCTGACCTCAAGTGATCCAACCGTCTAGGCCTCCCAAAGTGCTGTAATTACTGATGTGAGCCACTGCGCCTGGCTAATATATGGTATATTAACATTAAGAAACATAGGATGTTTCAGCACTTACTCTACTGATAATTAATACAAAGAAGAACCTGGAAATGCCTAAATTTTGCAAAGCTATAGGTTCTTCTTTTCAAAACTATTCATTTCTTTACTTTTATCTCCAGATAATCACAAAATTTCAGGTATTATAAAGAATGTGAAAACCTCTTTATACGTAGCTCTCCTCCCAGTGGTAGCTCTAGAATTTCTGTATTGAAGAGATTTTGGAAAGGTAATCTTTTTGGAAATCTTAGTCTATCTGAAACTTAATTTCAACAGCAAGTACCTAAGAGCCTTGCTTTTTAAAATTGCATGATTACTTCAGATAGCTGACACACCCAGGTAAGCTGGAGTAGAGGGGTGTGTGTGTGTGTATGTTAGTTACAGGATTACCATTCTTTTTTTAGGAGGGTGGGGGAATGGAGTTTCACTCTTGTTGCTCAGGCCAGAGTATGGGGTGGGTGTGGGTGTGCGTGTGTGTGTGTGTGTGTGTTATAGGATTACCTATTTTTTTTTTTTTTTTTGCAGGGGGTGGACGGAGTTTCACTCTTGTTGCCCAGGCTGGAGTGCAGTGTGTGTGTGCGTGTGTGTGAGAGAGAGAGAGAGAGATACAGGATTACCATTCTTTTTTTGGGGGGGGTGGAGTTTCACTCTTGTTGCCCAGACTGGAGTGCAATGGTGAGATCTTGGCTCACCGCAAACTCCGCCTTCTAGGCTCAAGCGATTCTTCTGCCTCAGCCTCCCAAGAAGAAGAGATTACAGGCATGTGTCACCATGCCCGGATAATTTTTTGTATTTTTAGTAGAGATGGGGTTTCTCCATGTTGGTCAGGCTGGTCTTGAACTCCTGACCTCAGGTGATCCACCCGCCTCTGTCTCCCAAAGTGCTGGGATTACAGGCATGAGCCACCGCGCCCTGCTGAGGATTACCATTCTTTTAATTTTTGTCTTTTAACTTGTTAAAAAATATTCTCTCATTATTTTAGTTTTTTAAATTACTAGTAAAATTGACAACTCCTATAGCTTTTGACCAAAAAGATTAATGTTTTCTCGCTAAATAACAAGAAAGAATATAATCATCCCACATATTAGCTCTAAAAAAAACAAAAAATACATATTATTATTTTTACATACAAGAGTGGCTTGTTATCTTCAGGATCATCATCTTCAACTTCCAGAAGCCAGCCATACCCTCTTTGTCTCAGAAACGTAGTAGCTGTAGATTCTTTGATAAAATCTCCGCCAAGATTTAATTTGACATCTGGGGATGCTATTGAACCACTGAGATCTTAGGAGAAAAGAGGACAAAACTGTATGAACTAGGTACAATGTGCGAATCTTAACCAAAGTGAGCAGATATTCAACTAAAATAATTATCATTTGAAGATCTCCATGAACATCTGCTATTGCATATAATCTTCAAATTTTATAGTTGATATCTAAAAACCATCATTTACTTTATAAGAATAAAATGAAAGACAAAATAAGTGAAAAGACATACAAAAAATTTCACAGTGAATTAGCCAGACTGGTACCAGAATCTAGACTTAAACAGTAATTCTTTAAGATTTTAATGGAAAATACATGCAAAATATATTACATGACATCATTTGTATTCCTTCATTCTTATATATACCACGTGCCTCAGAACAAAGTAACTGAATAAATTCTTTTCAGAGGCATTACATATGTATATATGCAAACTGTTAAACAATTTACTTACTAAAAAAAACTGTAGATATTTTTCTCTACTTCTTCATGTATTTATTCACACATTCTTTCATTTAAATCATCACATATCTATACTGTTTCATATATTAATGCTTAGTTCCAGATAAATCTGATCAGTAAGAGTCCCCTGTCATTTCAGCCAACATTTCCCTTTCTTCATATAATTACATCATACATCTTTAGTTTCGGAAAAAATAAATAAAGAGCTATGTTTTGTTTTTATTTTTAGGTTGGCGATAACAAGACATAAAGAGATTTAGTTATCCACATTAAAAAAAATAAATTCCATGTAGAGTCTGCACAGTATCTTAGAGATTACAGATAATCATGGTAGTACTAATGCCACATTTTCTGGTTGAAAAAAACGGAAATAGTTAAGGATTTGCTTGAGGTCATATAGGGATTAAAAAGAAAAAGCACATCTGTAGGAACAGACAATATACATTAATAAATAACCATCAACACTGTCAGTGCAAGTCACATGATTACAGTAGTATTTCAGAAAAATATTTTTGGACACAGCAAACCAGAACACTCTAACACAGACAGATACTTCTCTGGAGATCATGTCCAACCAATACCAAAGTTAGCTTCCTTATAAAAACAAAAAACTGCTGGGTGCAGGGGCTCATGCCTGTAATCCCAGCACTTTGGGAGGCCAAGGTACCTGAGGTCAGGAGTTCAAGATCAGCCTGGCCAACATGGTGAAACCCCATCTCTATTAAAAATACAAAAATTAGCCAAGCATGGTGGGGCACACGTGTAATCCCAGCTATGTGGGAGGCTGAAGCAGGAGAATCACTTGAACCCAGGAGGCAGAGGTCGCAGTGAGCTGAGATCCTGCCACTGCACTCTATCCTGGGTGACAGAGTGAGACTCCATTGGGGAGAAAGAAAAAAAAAAAAAACCAACCTATGTTTTTCATATACGGTACAAAGAGCTTAATTTGCACAATACTCTATGAGTCACATCCTGGTCTGCTTGTGACAACTCCTGCAGTTAATTCTGACAAACGTTTACATTCTGAAGCTAAGTCCCAGCTCAGCTACTAATTAATACAGCAAATCATTCATGTCTTCTGAGCCCCAGTTTCCTATCCAAAGTTCTTTCCAGGTTAAACATTATATGTTTCTAAAAAGATTTTTATTTATTTATTTATTTATTTTTTTAAATTTATATAATTTTTTTTTTAAAGATGGGGTTTCACCCTGATGGCCAGGCTGGTCTTGAACTCCTGACCTCAGGTGATCCACCCACCTTGGCCTCCCAAAGTGCTAGGATTACAGGCGTGAGCCACCATGCCCGGCCCTAAAAAGATTTTTATAAAGGAGTTTATTCAGTTAGAGATAAAATATAAGTAGATTTGAATTATCTAAAATTTTAAAATAATACCTGTAGATGTTATCACATAATTGTGTAGTTAAAATATTCTCTTAAAAATACTTGGCTACTTCTTTGTCTTAATCTAAGTTGAAATGAGAGAGGTGGAATTTAACTAAAAGTCTATTTCTAATAGCTACAAAGAGTGTTTTTTCTTCTCTTGTTTTTTTTTTTTGAGATGGAGTCTCATTCTGTTGCCAGGCTGGACTGCAGTGGCATGATTTCAGCTCACTGCAACCTCCACCTCCTGGGTTCCAGTTATTCTCCTGCCCCAGTCTCCTAAATTGGGATTACAGGCGCACACCACTACGCCTGGCATTCATTCATTTATTTATTGAGACAGAGTCTTGCTCTGTCTCCCAGGCTGGAGTGAAGTGGCGCAATCTCAGTTCACTGCAACTTCCACCTCCTAGGTTCAAGTGATTCTCCTGCCTCAGCCTCCTAAGTAGATGAGATTACTGGCATGTGCCAGCATGCCCAGCTAATTTTTGTATTTTAGTAAAGACAGGGTTTTGCCGTGTTGGCCAGGCTGCTCTCCAACTCCTGACCTCAGGTAATCCACCCACCTTGGCCTCCCAAAGTGTTGGGACTACAGGCGTGAGCCACAGCATCAGGCCAAGAGAGTTATGTGTATATGTATTTACGTATAAAAAACGGTATCATTGCCGGGCGCGGTGGCTCACGCCTGTAATCCCAGCACTTTGGGAGGCCGAGGCGGGTGGATCACGAGGTCAAGAGATCGGGACCATCCTGCTCAACATGGTGAAACCCCGTCTCTACTAAAAATACAAAAATTAGCAGGGCATGGTGGCACGTGCCTGTAGTCCCAGCTACTCGGGAGGCTGAGGCAGGAGAATTGCTTGAACCCAGGAGGCGGAGGTTGCGGTGAGCCGAGATCGCGCCATTGCACTCCAGCCTGGGTAACAAGAGCGAAACTCCGTCTCAAAAAAAAA
>PVKV010022805.1:0-13084 GCA_004027835.1 Alouatta palliata | reverse complement strand
CAAAAAAAAACGGTATCATTACATTCTTGCTTTTATACACATGCATTTCATTATTGCTTTTAGATGTAGTTTTATAGACTTGAATATTCAGTCTGGATTTCACTCTTCATTTATTTATTCATTTACGCCCTCATTCACACACAGTTCATGTCCTTTTATTTATCAATTTTTTAAGAGATACGAGTTTTGCTGTGTTGCCCAATCGTGATTCAAATGCCTGGGCTCAAGCTCCTCCTCAGGCTCAGCCTCCCAAGCAGCTGAGACTACATGCCTGTGCCACCATATCTGACTTCACATCCTTTTAATTGTACTTAATAAATTTTACTTTTTATACATATTACCGTAAATAATTCTAACAAGATTTCTTATAAATGTGTTTCTCATTTTACAGGGGACAAAATGGAAGCTTATAAAAGCTATGTAACTTGCTCAATATCACACAGCTACTTTAAGAGGCCAATCTGACCTAAATCCAGTAATTTTTCTGGTTATACCATCTAAAGTGGTGCTAAGTTTGAAGTCCTATCTATTAAAGACATACTGGCCAACATGGTGACACCCCATCTCTACTAAAAACACAAAAATTAGCCGGGTGTGGTGGTGGGAGCCTACAGTCCCAGCTACTAGGGAGGCTGAGACAGGAGAATTGCTTGAACCTGGGAGGTGGAAGCTGCAGTGAGTCAAGATTGTGCCACTGCACCTGCACTCCAGCCTGGGCAACAGAGTGAAACTCTTGTCGGAAAAAAAAAAAAAAAAAAGACACATGAGATAAATGAAGGCAAAAGTAATTTATTCAACAAATAATTCTTTTGTGATATTTATACTACAGGTTCTATGATAGGTCCTGATGTATACAAAATATTAGGAAGTTTCTGTTTCTGAAGGACAGCTGAAGTGAGTTTTACTAAGGAAAGAGCATTTGAGTTCAGTCTAAGGTTTTAAATTGAGGCTAGGAGGAGAAAGACATTCTAAGCATGAAAATCAGAATCACATGGAGAAAAAACACCAAAGCACAAAGGGTATGTGTGGACAAATAGGAAGGATAGGTATCAGTAAGAATGAGGGACTTGGAGAGATTCCAGAAGGAAAGATATACACAGAAAACATCCATAAGCTGAAAATATTCATGGTTAGAAAAACAGCATAAAAAGGGGAGAAGCAAGAATTTATATGTTGTGTAGAAACCAGGGAAAAGACTTGGAGTTGTACAGTAAAATGTTCATATTGGAAAACAATACAAAAATAAATGTGGGGTCAGTTAACACTGAAACCCAAGCAGCAACATCATTACTCACGTACGTTCGACACTCAACTCTGCCAGATATAGTAGTAAATGCCTTACATTTGCAAAATATTTGAGCACTTGAGTATTCTTATTCCCAATTTGTACATGAGAAAAAGGGTAAGTAACTTGTAACTCACCCAAGATCACAACGGATAGTAATTGGCAAAGCCAAGATGCAAATCCAGGACTCTTCTATACTTGAGATACACAATTTAATTTAGAAAAATATAAGAAAGAGGCAGCAAAGGAAACTTGAGGAGACAGCAAACTAGCTCTTTTGTTTTTTTGAGATGAGGTCTCACTATGTTCCCCTGGGTGGCCTCAAACTTCTGGGCTCAAGTGATCATCTTGCTTTCAGCCTGCTGAGTAGCTGGGATTACAGGCACATACTACCACATCTGGCTGTGGACTAGCTCTTAATTCTAGATCTATCATGCGGAAGTTGCTAAACCTCTCTAAGCCTCAGTTTCTTTTCTTTTTCTTTCTTTTTTTTTTTTTTTTTTTCAGTCAGGGTCTTGCTTTGTTGCCTAGGCTGGAGCATAGTGCCACAATCACAGCTCACTGCAGCCTAGACCTCCGGAGCTCAAGCGATCCTCAGAGTAGCTGATTCCAGGGTAACTGGGACCACAGGTGCGCACCACCACAGATGGCTAATTTTTTGTATTTTTTGTAGAGATGGGGTTTTGCCATGTTGTCCAGGCTGGTCTCAAGCTTCAGAGCTCAAGCCATCCGCCCACCTTGGCCCAAAGTGCTGGGATTATAGGTCTAAACTACCACGCCCAGCTAGACTCAGAAATAATGAAGTTCACTGGGAATCTTATAAACAACAAACGAGGCTGGGCATGGTGGCTCAGCCCTGTAATCCCAGCACTTTGGAAGGCCAAGGTAGGTGGACTGCTTGAGCCCAGGAGTTCGAGAGCAGCCTGTGCAATATGGCAAAACCCTGTCTCTAGAAAAAATACAAAAATTAACCAGGCATGGTGGCGTACAACTGTAGTCCCAGCTACTCAGGAGGCTGAGGTGGGAGAAGTGACTTCAGCCCAAGAAGCAGGGAACTGCGGTGAGCTGAGATCAAGCCACTGCAGTCAAGCCTGGGCAAGGGGAGTGAAACTCTGTCTCAAAAAAGAAAAGAAAAGAAGAGCAAATGAGTAGTATGTTTAAAATACTCTAAACTTAAACTGTACAATATCATATTGTATGAATGTATTATTCTGAATATACATATATCTCCTTGGATATACAGAGCTATATGTCTTCTGAGAAAATACAGAGAAGTCTGAATAACATAGAAACACGAGTTTGAATAAACATCATGTTCTGACACTCAATGGAAACAATTTTTTAAACCTGGGAAATAAAAGTTGATATACTTCCCTAAGTACCATGCTACCAAATGTAGATGAAACTGAAATATTTTGGGTTGGTGTGTATCATTTTAAAAGAAATTTACGGCTGGGCTGGTAGCTCACATCTGTAATCCTAGCAATTTGGGAGGCCAAGAGTCTGAGACAAGCCTAGGCAACACAATGAGATCTACAAAAAGTTTACAAATTAGCTGTGCATGGTGGCGCAGACCTGCAGTACCAGCTACTCAGGAGACTGAGGCAGGAGGATCACTGGAGCCCAGAAGTCTGAGGTTACAGTGAGCTATGATCAAGCCACTGGCACTCCAGCCTGGGCAAGAGTGAGACCCTATCTCAAAAAAACAAAAACAAATAAAAGAAAGAAAAAGAAAAAAATAAATATATCAGCTATGTTCCCTTTGATAAAAATTTTATTGTACATTTTAAATTATGACCAGTACTATTTTTTAAAAGCAATGCCACTCAAACAGCACAACAAGAAAAACAAAACAAAAGTGAAAATAAACTATACTGATACACCATAAAATTTCTTAGGAAAATCTAGGTTCTGGCCAGGCGTGGTGGCTCACATCTGTAATCCAAGCATTTTGGAGGCCAAGGCGGGCGTTATCACCTGAGGTCGGGAGTTCAAGACCAGCCTGACCAACATGGTGAAACCCCGTCTCTTTTTTTTTTTTTTTTGAGACGGAGTTTCGCTCTTGTTACCCAGGCTGGAGTGCAATGGCACGATCTCGGCTCACCGCAACCTCCGCCTCCCGGGTTCAAGCAATTCTCCTGCCTTAGCCTCCCGAGTAGCTGGGACTACAGGCACGTGCCACCATGCCCAGCTAGTTTTTGTATTTTTAGTAGAGACGGGGTTTCACCATGTTGACCAGGATGGTCTCGATCTCTTGACCTCGTGCTCCGCCCGCCTCGGCCTCCCAAAGTGCTGGGATTACAGGCGTGAGCCACCGCGCCCGGCGAAACCCCGTCTTAAAAGAAAAACAAAAAAAAGGAAAATCTGGGTTCTTTTTCAGACTGAAATTTCTGTAAACATAATTTACTTTTTCATAGCAGGCAGTAAGTCTGGTCACTGCAAAAAATTAGGCACAAAGTCTAATAAAAGTAAAATTTGAAAATGACTAGCAGAATAAGATCCAGATTATGATTGGGTAGGGAACTGAGAAAAGGAGGAAAACATTCTCCTATGCTGTAGAAAAGTATCTGTAGCACAATCGCTTCCTCAGAATCGTACAAGGAAATCTGTAGGGGCTACTGGGAACACACTGTTGGACTATGCGAAGTTTCCAACATACCTTGGTCAATTTCTTTGATTATCTAGGTGAAACATTACAAAATGGGAGGAAAACGGGGACTCGGGCAAAACATCAAATTCCGTAAAAACCACTTAGTTTGTATTTGCAGTGCCGAATCTGATCCCAGATCCCTCCAAAAAGTTATCTCCCCTTATGTGCAGTGGAGAATCTGATCCCAGACACCCCCAAAAAGTTATCTATTGATACATAACAGAAGAAAACAGCCCTTCTTCCTTTTTCTCAAATTTTTTGAGATCTCCCTTGGCCAATCTGTCCTTTTTCTGAATAACGGCGAGTAATTCCAGAAATAAAATCTTAGGGTTCCGTGGGTCCACTTGAAGAGAATAAGCCACCCAGAAAAACCAGCCACCAGACGGTGTGGGCAAAGCTAGGGGTAGACCGAGTAACTTGATGTTTTTAAAGACAGATCCCCACACCCCTCCCTCCGTCCTTTGGGGCCTCTCCGACCGCCCGACAGGCGCGGTGTGCAGCAGTCACCAGCCAGCTTCCTGCCCGTCCCCACCCGGCCACGACCGCCCCGGCACCAGAAAGACCCCACGGCGCCGGGACCTGGCGTCCTCCGGGTGACGGGCCTTCCTGGGGCTCAGCCTCACCTTCCGCGTCAGCTGAGGAGACAAAGGTGAAGTCCCCGTTAGTAGGGGCGTAGGCCGGGGGCGGGCCCGGAGGCTGCATCTCGCGGCCCCTCGGAGCCGGCCGCAGGAGAGGAGGCTGCGGCTGGGCTCAGATCCCGAGGCGGCCGCGGCGCCGACCCGCACGCTCGCCCTACGGTGCGGCCTGCGAGTCCGGATGTGCAAGCTGGGAGCGAGGCCGCAGACGGGCACAGTTAGCAGCTGAGCTGTCCCGAGACTGCCACACCAAAGTCCCTCGGTGGCTACCACCCAAGCACCACGACGCCGGCGCCCTGACAGGACCATAACAGTGACAGCGCCGCTGGGATTGGCTCTTTGTAATGTGCTCTCCCATTGGCTCCCGGAGGAAGATTCTGATTGGGTCTTCCTGTTGTTGATTACGGAAGTTTACCCAGGACAGGAAATTCGCTCGTAATTCGTGGAACTATCAGGCCTTGTCCTTCTTGGGTGTTTTTGTTCCTTTAAGTCTCATATTTCCTGGCGTTTTCTTTACCCATTTCCTCCGTTTTTGTTAAGTGGGTGGGTTAAATAATTTTAGAACTAGGCAGGTTTTTATAGGTTAGTCGCCGTCCGGGTTCTGAAGATTCCGTTGCCATTAGTCATTGATTAATTGTATAGGATCTTGACTAAGTTATATATAATGTCTGAGTGTCAGTTTCCTCACCTGTAAGATGAAGGGGAATGGATCGGAGAATGAAAATAAAAAGGCAAACAAGCCATAAATAGCCACCCAGAGACTAGGGTTGTAGCTGCATTCCTTTTTGAGGGAGGAAACTAGGCCAAAGAAAGTAAGGTAGAAACAGATTTAGGATGACACCTAAATCTCCTAACTTATAGTCAAATGCTCTTTCCACTGGAAGGTCCTGTCCGTTGATAAACTTGCCGAAGTTTACAAACTCACATGATCTTAAATTTTCACATGCATAACTTTAATATTCAAGCTACATAAATGTGGCTTCCAACTTGAAGAAAGAGGGGTTGGGGTATATTCGGAGGCTGACTTGGAGATATACACAATTGATCAGCAATAGAGCAATGGAGAGACGTGGCCATTAGTGTGTTAAATGGTATTTCTGGAAAATTTTCTCACAGGAGGCAACATGTTGGTACTTAAAGGATGAGTAAGGCCGGGCGCGGTGGCTCACGCCTGTAATCCCAGCACTTTCGGAGGCCGAGGTGGGTGGATCACCTGAGGTCAGGAGTTCAAGACCAGACTGGCCATCACGGTGAAACCCTATCTTTTAAAAAAATAAAAAAATAAAAGGATGAGTAAATGTAGTGGTTTTGTTTTTGTTTCTTTGCTTTAGAGACAATGTCACTCTTTTACCAAGACTGGAGTGCAGTGATGCAGTAATAGCTCCTTATAACCTCACACTCCTGGGCTCAGGCAATCCTCCCAACTCAGCCATCCACAGGCCTCTGCCACTATGCTTGGCTAATTTTCTTTTCTTTTTTAAGATGGAGTCTTGCTTTGTCGCCAGGCTGGAATGCAGTGGCGCGATCTCGGCTCACTGCAACCTCCACCTTCCGGGTTCAAGCAATTTCCCTGCCTCAACCTCCCGAGTAGCTGGGATACAGGAACGTGCCACCATGCCTGGCTAATTTTTTGTATTTTAGCAGAGACAGAGTTTCACCATGTTGTCCAGGATGGTCTTGAATCTCTTGACCTCGTGAGCCACCTGCCTCGGCCTCCTAAAGTGCTGGGGTTGCAGACATGAGCCACTGCGCGTGGCCGCTTAGCTAATTCTCTAAAACGTTTTTTGAGCCGGGCGTGGTGGCTCACGCCTGTAATCCCAGCACTTTGGGAGGCCGAGGCGGGTGGATCACGAGGTCAAGAGATCGAGACCATCCTGGTCAACGTGGTGAAACCCCGTCTCTACTAAAAATACAAAAATTAGCTGGGCGTGGTGGCACGTGCCTGTAGTCCCAGCTACTCGGGAGGCTGAGGCAAGAGAATTGCTTGAACCCAGGAGGCGGAGGTTGCGGTGAGCTGAGATCACGCCATTGCACTCCAGCCTGGGTAACAAGAGCGAAACTCCGTCTCAAAAAAAAAAAAATTAAAAATAAATAAATAAATAAATAAATAAATAAAACAAAACGTTTTTTGAAAGAGAAGAGGTCTTGGTATGTTGCCCAGACTGGTCTTTGAATTCCTGGTCTTAAGTGATCCTCCTGCCTTGGCCTCCCCAAGTTCTGGGATTACAGGCCTTGGGCTTTGAGTAAAAATTTGAAAGCAAAGAGATATGACTGCTGGCAACCTGGGTTGTAACATTACAGAGATCATTTAGTGGAGTTGAGCAACATGAAGTCATTCAGTTTACTTGGAGCTTAGGTTTCATGGGAAAGAATGGCTACAGATAAGCCTGCCACAGATAGGTAAAGAAGAGATTGTGAAATATCTCATATGCTATTCTATGGAATTTAGACTTTTTCATGAGCCTGCCACAGATAGGTAAAGAAGAGATTGTGAAATATCTCATATGCTATTCTATGGAATTTAGACTTTTTCATGAGGCTGCCACAGATAAGTAAAGAAGAGATTATGAAATATCTCATATGCTATCCTATGGAATTTACTTTTTCTGGAAATGATGGGAGAACCATTAAAGGAATTACTATAGAACAAGGGAATGGCATAGTCATATAGACCTCTTAGAATGATTACTGAAAATATACTGTGGATATTTTGACTTACAGAGCAGAGACTTGCATGAAGACTTTTGCAGATATACAAGTAAGCCTTGGGCCGGGAAGGTGGCTCAGGCCTGTAATCCTAGCACTTTGGGAGACTGAGGTGGGCAGATCACTTGAAGTTAGGAGTTTGAGACCAGCCTGACCAACATAGTGAAACCCTGTCTCTACTAAAAATACAAAAATTAGCCTGGCATGGTGGTATGCACCTGTAGTCCCAGCTACTCAGGAGGTTGAGGCAGGACAATCACTTGAACCCAGGAGGCAGAGGTTGCAGTGAGCCAAGATTGCACCACTGCACTCCAGTCTGGGCAAGAGTAAGACTCCATCTTTTTTTTTTTTTTGAGACGGAGTTTCGCTCTTGTTACCCAGGCTGGAGTGCAATGGCACGATCTCGGCTCACCGCAACCTCCGCCTCCTGGGTTCCAGCAATTCTCCTGCCTCAGCCTCCCGAGTAGCTGGGACTACAGGCGCGCGCCACCACGCCCAGCTAATTTTTGTATTTTTAGTAGAGACGGGGTTTCACCACGTTGACCAGGATGGTCTCGATCTCTTGACCTCGTGATCCACGCGCCTCGGCCTCCCAAAGTGCTGGGATTACAGGCGTGAGCCACCGCGCCCCGCTACTCCAGGAGGCGGAGGTTGCGGTGAGCCGAGATGGCGCCATTGCACTCCAGCCTGGGTAACGAGCGAAACTCCGTCTCAAAAAAAAAAAGTAAGTCTTGTTAATTTTCATTAGCTTTGACCAAAAAAAAAAAAAAAAAAAAGTAAGCCTTGGACTAGAGTTGTAGCACTGGGGCTGGGAAAGAGGAAACTGATATTACAGACATTAAGGTTAAAAATCTCAGGACTGCCGGGCGTGGTGGCTCAAGCCTGTAATCCCAGCACTTTGGGAGGCCGAGGCGGGTGGATCACGAGGTCAAGAGATCGAAACCATCCTGGCCAACTTGGTGAAACCCCGTCTCTACTACAAATACAAAAATTAGCTGGGCGTGGTGGCGTGCGCCTGTAGTCCCAGCTACTTGGGAGGCTGAGACAGGAGAATTGCTTGAACCCGGGAGGCGGAGGTTGCAGTGAGCCGAGATTGCGCCACTGCACTCCAGCCTGGCGCCTGGCGACAGAGTGAGACTTTGTCTCAAAAAAAAAAAAAAAAAAAAAAATCTCAGGACTTAGTGATTAGTTGGAAGGGATTGAGAGTGGAGAGTGAAGAATCGGAAAAGGAGGCTAAGGTGACTTCATGTTTTTTTACCTCAGTGGTGGAAAGTGCTGTTAAGTGAAGAAATAGAAGAAGAGGCACTAGTCTGGTGGGAGGGAAAAGTTTTGAGCATCGTAAGTTTAAGAATATGTAGCTTGAGCTATCTAGTTATTATTTGCCTTATAAAGACCCAGTGCTCAAGGTAGGGTTCTGAGCTATCATAGCATGATAGTCATCAGTGCATGGTTGGTAATTATCTCTGTCAGTATGGGTGAGATTTCCCAGGAAGAGTGTGCTGAGTGAGAGAAAAGTGCCAACAATGAAAGTCTCAGGAACAAAAACATTTAAGGGACAATCTAGGAAGTACTGGCCAGCAAGAAGAAGGCATGAATTGCAATTTTAAATAGAATGGTTAGAAAAAGGAGACCATCTTTCCCATCTGCCCATCTTTTTATGTTAACCTTTCCATATCCTTACAGTCTAGATGTTGTTTTGTAAACAGCATTTTATTGTTTTTTTTCTCTTTTTTTAATCTTTTTTTTTTTTTTTTTGAGATGGAGGCTCACTCTGTTGCCCAGGCTAGAGTGCAGTGGTGTGATCTCGGCTCATTGCAACCTCTGCCTCCTGGGTTCGAGGTATTCTCCTGTCTCAGCCTCCTAAGTAGTTTGGACCACAGGCACTCACCACTGCACTCAGCTAATTTTTATATTTTTAGTAGAGTTGGGGTTTCACTGTTAGCCACAATTGTTTCAATCTCTTGACCTTGTGATCCGCCCACCTCTGTCTACCAAAGTGCTGAGATTACAGGCATGAGCCACCGCGCCCGGCTTGTTCTGCCTTTCAAATTAAATTTTGTTTTGTTTTCTTATTTCTTTACATCAATTATTTTTTCTCATTTAATTTTTTCCTTTTACTAGTTTGGAAGTTATACCTTCTATTTTTATTTTCTTCTCAGTTATAATGAACTTTTTTTTTTTTTTTTTGAGAGAGTCTCATTCCATCACCAGGCGCCAGGCTGGAGTGCAGTGGTGCGACCTCAGCTCACTGCAACCTCCGCCGCCCAGGTTTGAGCAATTCTCCTGCCTCAGCCTCCTGAGTAGCTGGGACTACAGGCGCGCGCCACCACGCCCAGCTAATTTTTTTGTATTTTTAGTAGAGACGGGGTTTCACCATGTTGACCAGGATGGTCTCGATCTCTTGACCTCGTGATCCGCCCGCCTCGGCCTCCCAAAGTGCTGGGATTACAGGCGTGAGCCACCGCGTCCGGCCTATAATGAACTTTTTTATTTTTTTGAGACAGAGTCTCTCTCTGTCTCACAGTGGCTCGATCTCAGCTCACTGCAACCTCTGCCGCTGGGGTTCAAGCTGTTCTCGAGCCTTAGCCTCCTGAATAGCTGAGATTACAAGCGCTTGCTTGTAATGTCTGACTGATTTTTGTATTTTTAGTAGAGACAGGATTTTGGCTTGTTGGCCAGGCTGGTCTTGAACTCCTGTCCTCAAGTGATCCTCCCAAAGTGTTGAGATTACAGGCGTGAGCCGTCGCGCCCAGTCTTCTTTGGTTACTTTTAATATGTCTTTGCCTCTCTGTGTGCCAGGTGTGGATACTAACATAAGTATGGTATGATTTTATTTTTGTTTGCACTGCTTCAAATTAGTTGGGTAACCTGAACAAGGTTGTTGTCTTTCTTTTGTTCTTTAAATTTTTAGTTATTATCTCTTCTAGCCTTTCTGCTATTCTATTTTCTGTCTCCTCTCTTTCTGAAACTCCAATTAGATATATAACATTAATAGTAGCACTTACACAATGCTTACAGCTAATACTTACATGGCACTTACTATGTGCCAGGCATTGTGGTAAATGGTTAACATTAATTGATTTAATACTCATGAAAACTTCATGAGGTAGGTACTGTTATTTTCCCACTTTACAAATAAGGACCATGAAGCAGAAAAAAAGTTAATCACTTGCCAAAGACATAGGAGATACTAAGTGGTAGAACCAGCACATGAAGCCCAGTAATCTGATTCCAGAGTCTCAACCACAATGCTATAAAACCTCATTGTCTTTTTGCTACTCTTCAGAGTTCATTATTCCCCTCTTTAAGGCCTAATTTTGTTTTGCTTTGTTTTGTGGGTTGGTTTTTCTTGTTTTTTTGCCTCTGCACAAGTTAATGGGTCACTTTATACAGCTCTGGTTATCAACTGAATTTGACATCTTAGCAATTAACTTGCAGTAGTCACAACAAAAAATAAAAGAGCAGTTTTGTTTTGTTTCGGTTTTGTTTTGTTTTTGAGAGGGAGTCTCCCCCGTCACCTAGGCTGAAGTGTAGTGGCATGATCTCAGCTCAGTGCAACCTCTGCCTCCCAGGTACAAGCGATTCTCCTGCCTCAGCCTCCCAGGTAGCTGGGATTATAGGCGTGTGCCACCATGCCCGGCTAATTTTTGTATTTTTAGTAGAGAGGGGTTTCACCATGTTGGCCAGGCTGGTGTCGAACTTCTGACCTCAGGTGATCTGCCACCTCGGCCTCCCAAAGTGTTAGATTACAGGCTTGAGCCACTGCACCCAGCCAAAAGAGCAGTTTTTGATGTCCTTATGCTGGTGCTGCTTCATTCTCATTAACCATTCTGTTACTGAGAATATATCCTCATTTTAGGTGTCCATTTTTTCAGTCCAGACTTTGGGAAGCTCAGAATATTTTCAGACCATGATTCTTGTTTCTGGAATCTTGTTTCAGGAATTCATGTCCTGTTTGGTTCTTTAAATAATGGGTTTGTTGACTTTCAAGAAGTGGTACAAATGCTATATTTATTTTGCCAATCTCACTTTCATGTTGTAAATATTGTTTAAGTGGGCTAGTTACTCATACTAAGCAACTTTAACTATGATCATTGAAATGGCTCAAACCTAAGTGGGAAAGCCACTGCTCGTTTTGTTTTGTTTTTATGTTTATAACCTTTTCTCTTTCTTTTTTATTTTTTGAGATAGAGTTTTGCTCTTGTTGTCCAGGCTGGAGCACAATGGCACGATCTCAGCTCACCATGACCTCCGCCTCCGGGGTTCAAATTATTCTCCTGCCTCAGCCTCTCGAGTAGCTGGGATTACTGGCATGCGCCACCATGCCCGGCTAATTTTGTATTTTTGGTAGAGATGGAGTTTCTCTATATTGGTCAGGCTGGTCTTGAACTCCTGACCTCAAGTGATCTGAGCACCTCAGCCTCCCAAAGTGCTGGGATTACAGGCAGGAGCCAATGTGCCCTGCCTATAACTTTTCCTTATCTTAGAATTGATACGTACTTATTGTTAAAAAAAAAAAAATCACCCTATTTTATTACCTATAGAATTAACCACTTTTACCATCTTGGTATAAATCCTTACAATCCATTTTCTAACCATTTTATACATAAAATATATTGTTTCATAGACATTGTTTTATAACATTAACATTTTCCTCCCCTTGTCCCCAGATGGAGTCTAGCTCTGTCGCCCAGGCTGGAGTACAATGGCATGACCTTGGCTTACTGTAACCTCCACCTCCCAGGTTCAAGCAATTCTCCTGCCTCAGCCTCCTGAATAGCTGGGATTTACAGGCACATGCCACAATGTGCAGCTAATTTTTGTATTTTTAGTAGAGATGGGGTTTCACTATGTTAAACATGCTGGTCTCAAACTCCTGACCTTAAATGATCTGCCTGCCTTGGCCTTCTAAAGTGCTGGGATTACAGGCGTGAGCCACCGTGCCCGGCAACATTAGCATTTTCTAATGTCACCATTGTATTTTTCTTCTTTTTAACAGACTCTTGAGATCAACATCACATATTTTTCTACCACATTTTGAATGTTGCCTTTTGTTTCATTTAATGGATTATATTATAGTTTTTGTAAAAGCAAACTCTTTATCTTTAGACATTTTATTTCCAAATTTTCATAATCATAGAGAGTACCATGATGAACAGCCTTGTTGCTATACCTTTTAAAACATTCACATATATTTTCTTAGGATAAAAATTTTAAAGAAGAATAACTGAGGAATAAATGTCTCAGGCTTTTAAATACATGTTGCTAACTTGTCCTGCAAGAGGTAGGAACAACTTATGTCTCCACTGGCCAAATACAGGAGTATCTCTTTCCCTGCTCTCATCCCCCTTACAGACACTGACTAATTTAATGGGTGATACATATTTTATTGTTGTAAGTTTCATGTTATTTGTTTTAACTAAATGATCATACATCTAAGTACTTGAAAAATGGACAGAATCTTGAATGGGTGGAAGAGACACTGGATGTGAATGAAAGAAAGTGTCTTCAATTTTGAATTAATACTAGTAAGAGAAGAATATAATGTAACAAATTGTAGTTTGAAGGTAAATAAACTCCATTTAATTAATATTATGTTTTTTTGTTTGTTTTTTTTTTTTTTTGGAGACGGAGTTTCGCTCTTGTTACCCAGGCTGGAGTGCAATGGCGTGATCTCGGCTCACCGCAACCTCCGCCTCCTGGGTTCAAGCAATTCTCCTGCCTCAGCCTCCCGAGTAGCTGGGACTACAGGCACGTGCCACCATGCCCAGCTAATTTTTGTATTTTTAGTAGAGACGGGGTTTCACC
>PVKV010022804.1:0-34605 GCA_004027835.1 Alouatta palliata | reverse complement strand
GTGGAGAAGCTTTTGTGGAACAGTTTAGAGGAACACAAAAGAAGAGAGATTGTGCTGATGCCCTTCATCCCTATTGCTGTCTTAGATAACTGTGCATGGCCAGGGCAATCATTTTACTAATAGTCATTAAATATTCTAGTTTGTATCTTTCAAAGAGAATTTTTTTTTGAGACAGAGTCTTGCTCTGTTGCCCAGGCTGGAGTACAATGGTGAGATATCAGCTCATTGCAACCTCCACCTCCTGGGTTCAAGTAATTCTCCTGCCTCAGCCTCCCAAGTAGCTGGGATTACAGGCACCTGCCACCACACCCAGCTAATTTTTTGTATTTTTAGTAGAGACGGAGTTTTGCCATGTTGGCCAGGCTGGTCTCAATCTCCTGACCTCAGGTGATCCACCCACCTTGGCCTCCCAGAGTGCTGGGATTACAGGCATGAGCCACCATACCCGGTCTCAAAGAAAACTTAAAAAAAAAAATACTCAAAACAGTTAACAATAATAATTCATTATTATTGTCACATAGGCAGTGTTTGGATCCCCCCAGTTGTCTGAAAATCGGCAGAGTTTGTATCCGGGTCTAAATTATTTTTCATTGTTTGCGTGGATATGCTATTTGGATATACCCTCATTATTTTTTTTTTCTTTTGAGACAGAGTCTCACTCCATCGCCAGGCTCCAGGCTGGAGTGCAGTCGCATGATCTTGGATCACTGCAACCTCTGCCTCCTGGGTTCAAGTGATTCTCCTGCCTCAGCCTCCCGAGTAGCTGGGACTACAGGTGCATGCCACCACACCCAGCTAATTTTTGTGTTTTTAGTAGAGGTGGGGTTTCACCATGTTGGCCAGGATGGTCTCAATCTCTTGACCTCGTGGTCTGCCCGCCTCGGCCTCCCACAGTGCAGGGATTACAGGCATGAACCACCGCCCCCAGCGGATGTACCCTCATTTATTCCATTCTGTTGGCGGACTGTGAACTGAATGTAATTTACATTAATGAAACCCTATCCTTCTAAAGGGGTGGTGTTAGGAGGTGGGGCCTTTGGGAGGTGATTAGGGATGGATAAGGTCCTGAGGGCAGAGCCGCCACGGTGAGATATGTTCTTTTAAAGGGGGTCCCAGCGTGCTTTTGCTCTCTTTCTACTTTGTGAGGACTCAGCGAGGAACCAGACTTAGCAACCAGAAAGCGGGCCTTGATCACTGACTTCTACCCTCCAGAATGGTGAGAAATAATGTGGTTTCTAAGTCACCATGGCTTTGGTGCTTTGATAGAGCAGCCTGAAGAGATATCTAGGTTGTTTGCCTTTAATCATATCTGTGATGAATGTACTAGGATTGAGTTTGGCTCTCATTTCCTTAGGCTGAGCCTCCTGCTGGGGATGCCCTAAAATTGTTGGCAGAGGAATTCCCACATGGGAGTCCCTTAGTCTCTGAAAATGGGATTTGTTGGGACTCCAAAGAAGGAAGCACCAAGCTCCAGGCTGGTTGGTCCAGTGTTCATTAGGAGAACTTATCTGGTGATATAACCTATATTTAGATAGGCACTGAGAGAAAAGCATGTTCTGCTTAGGTATGTCCTTGTCAAGGGCGTCATGGTGTGGAGTTTATAGGAAAGATTCAGGAATTTGGCTCAGGGCCAGTGCCAGTTTCTTTCTGCATTTTGGGTAACAATTCTAACATCTTTGTTTAGTGCCTGGGAATATTCACGGCCCCAGCTTGGGTTTAAGCCTGCAAGAGAAATGAGCTGCCCAGCTCACAGAGCAAAGCACCTGGCGTTTCTTGGTCAGAACAGGAGAGAAAGTGGGAGAACTGGGGGACATCACAGCTCCTCTTGCCGGCTTCTTGGAGGTGAACTTACAGGGTCACGAAGAGGAAGGACTGGGAGGGTTGGGCAGGGTTGGGCAGGAGCCGGGCATTGGGTTTGTCTCTGCTGACATCTCTGCAGGTCCAGAGGTGGAGGTTATCCTTGTATTACTCAGTATGAAAGAGATGGAATGCAGTGGCTTATGTGTTCACAACTTAGGGTCTTTTATAAAATAGGTATTATCCTAGGAGGCATTTGTGTTTTTTTTTTTTTAAGACGGAGTTTCGCTCTTGTTACCCAGGCTGGAGTGTAATGGCGCGATCTCGGCTCACCACAACCTCTGCCTCCTGGGTTCAAGCAATTCTGCCTCAGCCTCCCGAGTAGCTGGGACTACAGGCATGCGCCACCATGCCCAGCTAATTTTTGTATTTTTAGTAGAGATGAGGTTTCACCATGTTGACCAGGATGGTCTCGATCTCTTGACCTCGTGATCCGCCTGCCTCGACCTCCCAAACTGCTGGGATTGCAGGCGTGAGCCACCGCGCCCGGCCGGCATTTGTGTTTTAATTGACTTAACGATTTTTATCCAAAGCCTGGTCTGACTGTCCATTCGTGCACAGTTTTTCTCTAGTTCTAAAAATAATGATATTCAGGAAAGTTTTAACATTTTGTAAACGTTGATCTTGCATGTAAGTTTGTAGGTTGTTATATATGTATTTTTTTTTTTTTTTTTTTTTTTTTTTGAGACAGAGTCTCACTCCGTCACCAGGCGCCAGGCTGGAGTGCAGCGACCTCAGCTCACTGCAACCTCCGCCGCCCGGGTTCAAGCAATTCTCCTGCCTCAGCCTCCCAAGTAGCTGGGACTACAGGCGCGCGCCACCACGCCCAGCTAATTTTTTTTTTTTTTTGTATTTTTAGTAGAGACGGGGTTTCACCATGTTGACCAGGATGGTCTGGATCTCTTGACCTCGTGATCCGCCCGCCTCGGCCTCCCAAAGTGCTGGGATTACAGGCGTGAGCCACCGCGCCCGGCCTGTTATATATGTATTTTAAGTGCTGTTATCAGTTTTCCCCATTGTATTTTGGCATTGGTTGTTATTGCTTTTGTGGGTATTTGTCTATTTTTCTCAGGGATTCTTATGACTGATAAAACCAGAATGTGAATGATCACATACTATAGAATGCACAGCTATTAAGTATAGAGCTCAATGATTTTTTTTTTTTTTTTTTTTTTTAGACGGAGTTTCGCTCTTGTTACCCAGGCTGGAGTGCAATGGCGCGATCTCGGCTCACCGCAACCTCTGCCTCCTGGGTTCAAGTAATTCATCTGCCTCAGCCTCCCGAGTAGCTGGGACTACAGGCATGCGCCACCATGCCCAGCTAATTTTTGTATTTTTAGTAGAGATGGAGTTTCACCATGTTGACCAGGATGGTCTCGATCTCTTGACCTCGTGATCCACCCGCCTCGGCCTCCCAATGTGCTGGGATTATAGGGGTGAGCCACCACGCCTGGCCTCAATGATTTTTAAAAACCTTGCACACTTGTGTCTCTACCACCCAGGTGATGCTACAGACCATATAAGGGCAGTGACCTCTCTCGGCTTCTCAGGCTCGATGTCTAGCCTGTGAGGTGTCAACTATGCTTACAACAGCAATACTTTGCTCACTGAACGTGCCTCCTTTACCTGTTCTACTGTTTTGGGTTTGTTTGTTTGTTTTTTTGAGATGGAATCTCACTGCCACCAGGCTGGAGTGCAGTGGTGCCTCCCAAAGTGCTGGGATTACAGGCATGAGCCACCACGCTTGGCCTGTTCTTCTATTGTTAAAGTTGAGTTTGGTTATTTTCCGTTTTTAGCAATGATGATAGACTAGTTTTGAACACCATGCCACAGGCTTTGGTGTACATCTGTTTGTGCTCCCGTTGAGTGTTTAAACAGGGCGGCACAGCGCGGTGGTAGGGCAAGTGGTGAGTCCATGGGGTCTGCCTGTCATGCCCAACAGTTTTCCAGAGCACGCAGCATGTGGGACTCTTCTCCTGCTCCTTGGTTACCTGCACGTGGTGTCATGTCACTGTATAACAGCTTTTAGCCATTTTATTTCGTGTACATTGGTTACATTGGGTTTTGATTTGTTTTTCATGGTGATGAAGCATGTTGAACACTTTTTCTCATGCTAGCTGGTTTTCAAATAACCTTCGTTGTCAGCTGCCTGTTAGAGGCTCTTGTCCACTTAAAAGTATGGGTTGTTTGGTGGGGCACAGTGGCTCATACTTTGCGATGATAGCTTGAGGCCAGCTGGTCAACACTGCGTAGAACTCATGTTGCCCCCGTAGCCTGGGCAACAGATTGCATCTCTTTAAAAAGGAGGGGGGCTATTCGTCTTTGTGTGGTGATTTGTAGGGCTTCTTTGTCTTATTTTGTATATACACCTGGGTCATGTCTATGTACTGCAAGTATGTCCTCCCTGTCTCTGGCTGGCTTTTTTAAAATTTTTAAGGATTTCTTTTGATGAAGAGGTTATTGTTCTGCCTATTTCTTTTTTTTTTTTTTTTTAAAGGCAGGGTTTCACCATGTTGGTCAGGCTGGTCTGGAACTCCCGACCTCTGGTGATCTGCCTGCCTTGGCCTCCAAAGTGCTTGGATTACAGGCGTGAGCCACCACGCCCGGCCTGATCTGCCTATTTCTATTGGAATATTGCTTCTGCGCTAGTCTCTTTTTTTTCCTTCCATTCAAATTACACTTTTGTTAGGGTTTTTTACGTTATTCTGTGTACCTTAGATTTGTTTTGTTTTGTTTTGTTTTGAGACAAAGTCTTCCTTTGTCACCCAGGCTGGAGTGCAGTGGTACACTGTAACCTCCGCCTCCTGGGTTCAAGCAATTCTTCTACCTCAGCCTCTCAAGTAGCTGGGATTAACAGACACCTGCAACCACATCTGGCTAATTTTGGTACTTTTTAGTAGAGACAGGGTTACACTGTGTTGGCCAGGCTGGTCTTGAACTCCTGACTTTGGGTGATCTGCCCACCTCGGCCTCCCAAAGTGCTGGAATTACAGGCATGAGCCACTGCAGCTGGCCTAAAAAACTATTTTTACAGAGACTGCAGCTCATTCTGTTGCCTAGGCTGATTTTGAACTCCTGAAACCTGGATATTTTCTCTAGCTTTGTCTCATGTACAGCAGGTCCTCAAATAACTTAATTTTGTTATAACACTGATGAGAAAACAAATTAGCTGTGGACCAGGGCCATGGCCACTGTCTGGGTTTTGTTTGCATGTTCTCCTCTTGTCTGCAAGTTTTCTTTTGGTACTCAAGTTTCCTCCCACATCCTACGCTGTACTCCTGAGGTGAACTGGTGGGTCTCTGGTCACAGAGTCTCAGTGAGGGTGGGCATATGTGAGAGCGCCCTGCTATGGGATGGTGTATTACCCCGGGGATCGGTTTGCACCTTGTACCGGGAGCAGTGGGGATAGGCCCTAAGTGAAATAAGCAGGTTGGAAAACCAATAAAAACAAATTACCATCAAATAAAAATCCCTAAAACATAAGATGATTATACAATTGTATGACAATAAACGACGTAGTTTGAAAGCGTCCAGTCATCATACTTGTGATGGTGACTGTGTGGTGTGGTAGGAGGTGCTCCCTCCAATTGTGGCCTTACGAACATTTATTTCATATTTATGTATATATTCTTTGAGATGGAGTCTTGCTCTGTTACCCAGGCTGGAGTGCAGTGGCACGATCTTGGATCACTGCAGCCTCCCACCTCCCGGGTTGAAGCAATTCTCCTGTCTCAGCCTCCCCAGTAGGCGCGCCACCATGCCTGGCTAATTTTTGTATTTTTAGTAGAGACAGAGTTTCACCATATTGGTCAGACTGGTCTTGAACTCCTGACCTCAGGTGACCAACCCACCTCAAGCCTCCCAAAGTGCTGGGATTACAGGCCTGAGCCACCAGGCCCAGCCAACCACCACTGCCATCGCCATCATGCACTAATTCATCAAAACTTCAGTAATTGTCTTGTTTTTATTTATGTTCAGTGGATATATAACTCATATTTATTTCAATATATAATGTTAGAAATGTTTTTAATCTTTCTTTAGAAGTTTGCTGACATTTTGTGATCAGAAATATGCTGGAGGAGTTTAACTCTGGTTTATATTAATTAGCCTATGTCAAGATTCCTTTGTTATTTACAGGCTTGCTTAATGACACAGTTTCTATTAAGTGAGGATTTACTGTACAGTTAATGTTTTTTTTTTTTTTTTGCTCTGGAACTTCCTTTGGATGTCTTTTACAGTTTTTAGTTCCTTTGTTGAAATTATCAACCTTGAGCTTTAATATCTTGGACATATTAATGACAGATTTTTTAGGGTTACTCCTGGCGACCCCGTGTGTTTGTTTCTGTGGTTGTGCTTTTTGGTCATGACTTTTCCTTCCTGTCTGCTTGGGTATTTTTTCATTGCCTGTTGGATATTTTATTTTATTGAGACAGAGTCTTGTTCTGTCACCCAGGTTGGAGTGCAGTGGTGTGATCTCGTCTCACTGCACCCTCTGCCTCGTGGGTTCAAGTGATTATCCTGCCTCAGCCTCCCAAGTAGCTGGGATTACAGGCATGTGCCACCATGCTCATCTAAGTTTTGTATTTTTAGTAGGGATGGGGTTTCACCATGTTGGCCAAACTGGTCACAATCAGGTTGTACTTACAAGTATTGAATCTATTTTGGTTCTGTTTTTGTGTATGGTGTGTGATAAGGGTCTAATTTCATTTTGCATGTGGATGTCCAGTTTCCCAACACCACTTATGAAGAGACTGCCATCTTTATTCAAACTTAGATAGCTTTAAATGTGTGGCTTTATTTCTGGTCCCTTGATTCTGTTCATTTGGTCTATGTGGGCTTTGCCTCTGAGGTCCCCAGGTTTTCTGTCAGGATTCAGTGTGTAGTGGGTGTGTGGATGGAGTCTCCTTCTGTTCCTTGCCACGTGGGTGCCCCCCATAGGGCGGCTCACATTATGGTAGCTGGCTTCCTCAGATAATGTGAGCACACACCAGTAAGACAGAAGTCATGGTCTGTTTCTTGAGACCTGATCTCACTTCTGCCAGACCTCATAGGTAGAATCAAGTCAGTAGATCAGTCCATCAGTAGATCAGCTCTCACAAAGGGAGGGCTTTGGATGAGGCCATGAACTCTGATGGCAGGATAGTTGGGCCGGCCTGGGGGTCTCCACATCTTACCTGCGAGAGTGGGATTTCTTTGAGGCCTGCTTTCCTCAGGGTGCCAAGAGAGCTACTGGCCACTCTAGGCTGGGGCTCTCACAGCTGAGCCCCAGGGCAAACCTCCCCTCCAAGAGCCTCATGTTGGAACTGCCTGGGTCCATGGCCAGATAGAAGAAAGATGCTTCTTGTCTGTGGGCTGTATTCATTCTGAAGTCTGAGGGAGTGTCTTAACTGCCTGCATAGGAGTTGCAAGAATGGGTTAAGCAGAGATCGTTCTCACAAGCAGAATCTGAATGCTGTGGCAAGGGGGGCCAGGGGCTCCAGTGGGGCACAAACAACTGAGGCACTGGCATCAGGTTCCCATTGATGAGGCAGTTGTATTTATAGGGTTGGTCGGTCTCCTTTCCAGGGATCTCCAAAATCTGTTTTGTTTTTCTTTTTTTGACATAGAGTCTCATTCTGTGGCTCAGGCTGGAGGGCAGTGGCACAATCTCAGCTTAATACCACCTCCATCTCCCAGGTTTCAGTGATTCTCCTACCTCAGCCTCCCGAGTAGCTGGAACTACACGTGTGAGGCACCACACCTGGCTAATTTTTGTATTTTTAGTAGAGATGGGGTTTTGCCATGTTGAACAGCCTGCTCTCAAACTCCTAACCTCAAATGATCTGCCCGCCTCAGCCTCCCAAAGTGCTGGGATTACAGGTGCAAGCCACTGCACTCAACCTCAGATCTGTTTCTCAGCTTCTTAAGATCATACCCAAAACTTGTGTATTGATAAAGTGTATGTATTATGCATTTTAATTTGCAGTATTATTGTTTTCTGCTTTATAACATGGGATGTTTCTTCTAGTCATTAAATGTGTCCCTCAGTGAAGATAGGTAGCTTTCCTCTTGGCTTTGCATACTTTTTTAGTGTTACAATTATTCCTGGGTATTTTGCATTTCAATGGCTATTGTGTAAATAATTATCTACCACGTTATTGGTCATGTACAGAAAAGCTATTGATGTACTATTTTTGCTATTGATGTTCATGGGGGCAAAGAGTGGTGAATTTGTGTCTTTCTGTTCCCTTGTGGAACTGGTACAGCCGCCACCAAGTGCCTTCAGCATTCCTGCCTGTGTCAGGGCTTCTGCCCTTTGACTAGTTAATCGTGGTGCTGGTTAAGGAGCAGAGATGTATGCGTGGTTAAAAACTTGTTCTGTTAGTGTGGGCGTTAACCTTATCAAGTCTGTTGCTCAGGCAGTGTGGCAAGTAATATGTGCAGATTTCTATCATGTCCACGTGTGACTTTGTCTCCAGTCCACCATTAGTAGGTGTTTTCATTGTGCCTGGTAACAAACATCTACAAATGAGGTTGGTTGCAATGTTCTTGCTCCGTGGCCTCATTTTCAGATTTTTGTGTCATTATTATACATACTACTCTCCTCTTCCATGCTGTTGTTTGGCCCCATCTTGGTGTTTTCTTACTTCTGTGCTGGAGCATCACCTGCATTTTAGCTAGGAAGCCACTGCCGGGGGGCCAGATCCCCCCACCTCCTGTTCTTATATGTAGTGTTTTATTGGAATGTTAATTTCATGTTAAAACTCAACCACATTGATTTGTTTAGGATCATCTTTGGCTGCTTTCTTGCCACAGTGGCATAGCTGAGAACTAGTGATGAGGACTGGAGGCCCCTCAAGACTGAATTATTTATGGAGCAGCCCTTTAAGGAGAAGGTTTTTCCACCCTCTGCTTGCCTCTCCCTTGGCACTCCCAGCCCCCATCCCCGGGCCCTTTGGTCTAGACTGAAGGGCACTTGTTTCAGCACTTTTAGGCCAAATTCCTGCCCTTACAGAGTTTATACTTCAGTGGGGGATATAGGCAATAAACAGTAAGTAAAGTGTACAGTAAATTAGAAAATGGGAGAAGAGTCATGCCAGGAGTGGTGGAAGTGGGAGGCTCGTACAGGCCGCACTGAGGTGTTCTGGGTTTGTGCCCAGCCTGGCTGCCCTTCCACCTGTGTGCTGACCCCACCTTTCCTTTCACACAGGGACCTTCCAGAGTAATGGACTGTCTTCACCCCTTTTCTCATCAGTGCCCTCCTTGGGGGCCTGTGAGCCCCAGAGGAAGAGTCTCCTGAACTGAGCACACAGGCACAGGCACAGTCACCACAGGGCCATGTGGCCAGGTTGTTGAGTGGCTGGGAGGGGAAGCTGGAGGGGGAGCAGTGGAGGCGGGGTCGGCGGGGCACCGTCTCCTTTCTGCACAGTCTCTTTCTTGCTTAAGACTTTGCACCTGTTGTGTGGGCAACAAATGTGACTTCAGGGTTACGAGAATTGTGGTCACTTGTGCATTTTTTTTTAAATGACAGTAATAGGAACCTCCTTCAGGGCTGCGACTGATTGCTGTGAGCAACAACATAATGGGATTCATAAACGTGAGTACAACAGCAGGCATCACTGTATCCCTGCCTGGGCTGTGTGTGAATGTGCTGTATCCTCAGGCATGGTCCCTCTGTGATGGGGCCCAACTTGCCGGGTTTCCACTGAGGCAGAACTCAGCACCAGGCAGTGAGCAGATCCCGTTTCTGAGGTGTCTTCTGAATGTTCTACATGTTCTGCTGCCACAAGGATGAGGAGCAGCCTCGGCTCCACCCATCTCTACCAGTGAGTAAAGCCAATTCCCTACCCAAGGCAGGGAACGCCTCCCACCTGCAGTCCCTGACGGTGTGCAGTTTACAAAACATTCCTTTATTTGTAAGTTATCATGATGAAAGAATCCAGTAGCAAAATGACTCTCGTACAGAGTTATGAAATGGGGTTGTCATGGGGAACAGTGATCTGCAGGGGACCTGGGGTCTGGCATGGCCTTGACACTGAGCAAGTGAGAAGGCAGCTGTCCTTTGACAGCTGCTATTTCGTTTGTCCAGCATGCAGATAAGTTAGTCCCATACAGGTAAGTTACTCCAGTAGACCATGATGAGGGGCACTAACTCGAAAAAATTGCCATGTGCTGAACTCAGAACTTTGTAGATACTCACCTAGACCAATGTTCAGAGATGGGGAACATCCCCATGAGAAGTAGAGGAAGCTGAAGATGAGGAGCTGATCCCCTCACAGGTACGGCAGTCCCCTCTCATCCTCCAAATGTGTTCTCAGGGTTGACATTATCCATCTGGCCTTATTAACCTCCTGGCCTTTCTCACCCAGTCTTGATGACTCTGCCTAAAAATCCTGCCCTTACCCAACTGGCCATAACTTCCTGCCATGTCTACCTGTTCTTACTCACCTGGTTGTAATTTGCTGGCCTCAATCTCCCTTCAAAACCCAGCTGATTTTAACTAGTAAGATTGACCCACCCGCCTTATGAAGCTCCTGCCAGTGCTCTTCTGCCCTTGCTCCCCGGCCTTGTCCACCACGTGTTACAACCTTGGCCAGACCCCATTAGCCTTTCCCACCTGGCTTAACACTATGGGCCTTAACCTCATGACCTAAACAACCTGGAGTAGCCCGCTATCAGCTAGTCACTGATCATATGTGACCCACATGGCCCCCAACCTTGGTTTATGCAATTATCCTATGCCGCACTTACTTATTTTTTAATCTAACAAGCCTTAAGGACCTGGACTTATCTCCCTAGGTTTTCTCCCCTGGTTTCATCATCTCCCTGCCCTTTTTCCCCCATGTCCATGCCCCCAACTACCCCCAACTCCATGCCCCAGCTCCAGCTCCAGCTCCAGCCCCAGCCCCATAATTAGACATCTTGCATTAGCGACCTGGCCTTAACCTGAGGACCTTCCCAATCTCGATGACCAACACAGTTTACCAACCTAGCCTTGCCACCTCTCCTCAGCCTTTCATTCTAATTCACATGGCCTTAACCTCCTCACCTAGTTTGCCCAGTATCAACGTCTTGGCATTATTACCCAGGTGGAGTTAACCAGCTAGCTCTATTCAGGAAGGCCTTAACTTACCGGCCTAAGCCACCCAGACTTTTCAATCACCTGGCTTTTTGACCCGGTCTTAACCTGACAGTTTTGGCAACTTAGATTTACTCACCTGTTTTAGGAACCCCTGGCCTTACTCATCCGGTATGAATCTCCTGGCCTCATGCGCCTAGCACAGCCAACTGCCCTTACCCTTGTGCCATTAATGACCCATCCTTACCAACCCGAATCGCCCAGCTGATCTTACCTCTCCAGCTTACCCAGTTGGCCTTCACGATTAGTCAAGCTTCTAGTCTTCCTCAACTGTCCCAGCCCTACTGGCCTTAACCTGGTGTCATTATGCTCTGTCCTGGCCTTTGACTTTCCTTTCCTGGGGTCTTCACCTGGCGGCACTCCCAGTGGCTGTGTTTGCCTAACCTTACCCAGTAGGCCTTCCCCACCCGATCTCATTAACTTTACAGCCATACTCACCTGCCCTCTTCACATGCTTGGCCTTAGCCAGCAAGACATAATCTACTGGCCTCATACTTACCTGGTGTTTACCACCTAGTTTTATCCTGCTGGACTTCACCTTCCTCATCGCCTTCCCCACACTTCTTGCCCACGTAATGTTAGCCTTAGGTCATCATTTGTCTGGCTTGGAGAATTGTGCTTAATCCAACTGGATGGTTTTCTCATTGATTTCCCGGCCTGGGAATAGTCTTCTATTCAGCTGGATCTCAACACCTGGTTTTAACAACCTGACTGCACTCAGCAGAATTTCCCAAGCTCATTGGCTTCATCACCCTATCTCCCCTTCCTGATACTAGGAACCTGGGGTTTCTCTATCTCACTTTATTAACCTCTTAGACATTTTGATAAGTCTTAATTTCCTGGTCTAAAACTCTTTCCCTTACCCACCTGGCTATTACTTCCCACTCACCATTATCCACCTGTTCCTGCCCACCTGGCTTCAATTTTCTGGACTCAATCGCTGGTCAAGACCCACATGATCTTCCCTGTGAGGGCTTACTGCACTGCCATTAATCCGTGGTTCCACCTCATTTTAGGGCCCTGGACATGCCCCATTAGCTTCCCCACCTGGCCTAATCCTTATGGGCCTTAACAACCTGGATTGGCCACCTAGATTTTCTGCCTAGTCTTACCAACCACACATGACCCACATGGCCTTCACACTTGGTTAACACAATTGTCCTTGGCCTTGTGGTTTCATCTACCGGGCCTTAACCCACTGGATTTACCTCCCTAGGTGTACCTCTCTGGACGTATCCCCCTGCTTCTAGTCTCTGGATTTCCCATTGCTCCCCAACCCTTGGACTTAAAAGATACCTTGCATGAGCCACCTGAACTTACTCACCTGGCCTTAACCTCATGGCCTCACCAACCTGGATGACCAAGATAACTTACTAACCTGGCATTCCCACCTGGCCTTCACCTTTCATTCTAACTCGCATGGCCTTAACAGCTTGACCTAATCTGCCTAGCTTTAACCTCTTATCAGGGGGATACGTGCAGTAAAGGCAGCCACCTAGTAGCTCTGTTAAGGAGGCCTTAACTTACTAGTGTTACCCACCCAGCCTGTTCAATCACTTGGCTTCCTGACCTGGTCTTAACCTCAGTTTTTAACCAACTTAGATTCACCCAAATGCCTTATGAAGCTCCTGGCCTTACTCATTCAGTAGCAATCCCCTGAACTTATGCACCCGGCTTACACACCTGGCCTTTACCCCTCATGTTCTTAACAACCAGAACAGCCCAAATGATCTTACCAACCAAGCCTTACCCTGTTACCTTCACAGTTAGTCTGTTTATTTGAGATGGTGTCTTGCTCCGTTCCCTAGACTGGAGTGCAGTAGCAAGATCTCAGCTCACTGCAACCTCCCCTTCCTTTGTTGAAGTGATGCTTATGTCTCAGCCTCCAAAGTAGCTGGGATTATAGGTGTGTAGCACTATTTATGGCTAATTTTTGTATGTCTAGTAGAGACAGGATTTCACCGTGTTGGCCAGCCTGGTCTCCATATCCTGATCTCAAGTAATCCGCTCACCTCCTGAAGTGCTGGTATTACAGGCGTGAGCCACTGGTCCCTGCCCACAATTACTCTTAAACACCTCTCCCAGCCTTATTGTCATTATCTTCTGTCCTCTTTCACAGCATTCACCTTTGATGTTACCACTTGGCCTTATTGACCTGGTCTTACCCACTTGGCCTTGTTCACCCCCTAGCCTTAGCTACTATGTCTTCTTCACCTGACTAATTAGCCTTATAACCAAACTCACCTGATGTACTGAACTGCCTGGCATCAGCCAGCCAGCATGACTTAATCTGTTGGCACTATACCTTCTGGTGTTTACCACCTGGTTTTACTCAGCTGGTCTTCACCTCCTTGTCTTCCCTTTATTATAGCCTCAGGTCATCATTTAAGCTGAGGTCCATCCCTAGCTTGACCCCCAACTCCATGTCCCAGGTCCAGGCCCAGGACGAGGCCAAGGTTCAGGCCCTGACTCAGCCCTAGCTTTACCAGTAAATCCATGGCCCCCCAGGTCCAGGCACAGGCCCAGGCCCAGGATTCCCCCCGACTCCATGTCCCAGCCCCAGCACCAGCCTCAACTTTACCCCAAACTCCATGTCTCAGGCCCTGGCCAAGGCCCAGGCCCTGCACCAGTCCCAGTTTTACCCCCAACTCCATGTCTCAGCCCCAACCCCAGTTACCCCCAACTCCATGGCCCAGACCCAGGCCTAGGTCCAGGCCTAGGCCCAGCTTTACCCCCAAATCCATAGCCCAGGCCCTAGCCTAGGCACAGGCCCAGCCCCAGCCCCAGCCCAAGGCCCAGCCCCAGGACCAGGCCCAGCCCTAGCTTTACCCCCAACTCCATGTCCCAGACCCAGGCCCAGGCACATCTCCAACCCTAGCTTTACCCCAATTCCATGTCCCAGTCCTAGGCCGAGGCCAAGGCTCAGGTCCTGCCTCAGTCCTAGCTTTATCCCCAACTCCATGGGCCAAGCCCAGGCCCAACCCCAGCTTTCCCCCCGAATCCATGCCCCAGGGTGAGGGCCAGGCCCAGGCCCAACCCCAGCCCCAGCTTTACCCCAAATTCCATGTCTCAAGCCCAGGCCAAGTCCCAGGCCCTGCGCCAGCCCTAGCTTTACCCCCAACTCCATGTCCCAGACCAGGGAAATGGCCCAGGCCCAGGCCGATGCCCAGCCCCAGCTTTACCCCCTACTCCATATCCCAAGTCCAGGCTCAGGCTCAGGCTCACGCCCAGGCCCTGCCCCAAACCTAGCTTTACCCCCAACTCCATGTCCCAGCCCCAGCCCCAGCCCCAGCCGAAAGGTCCAGCCCTAGCTTTATCCACAACTCCATGACCCAGGCCTAGGTCCTTATTTCTACTGTATATTTTCCTTGTTGATATCACAGTCTGGGGTTCCTGAAATAGTCCTTTTTTGAGCTGGATTTAGTTAACCTGGTTTTAGCAACCTGGCCAAACTCAACCAACCTTATTAACCTGTTTGCATTCATCACCTTATTTTATCCTTATGGTATGACGAACTTGACATTATCCATCTGGCCTTATTAACCTCCTTGCCCTACTCGCCCAGTCTTCATGATTTTGCCTAAAAATCTTGGCCTTACCGGACTGGCCATAACTTCCTGCCATTGTCCACGTGTTCTTACTCACCTGGTTGTAACTCTCTGGCCTCAATCTCCAGACCCAGCCCCATCCCTAGCTTGATCCCAAACTTCATGTCCCAGCCCCAGCCCAAGCCCTAGGTTTATGCTCAACTCCATTCCCCAGGCCCAGCCCCACCCCGAGCCCCAGCCCCAGCCCCAGAGCCACCCCCAGGCCCAGGCCCAGGCCCAGGCCCAGGCCGAGCTTCATGCCCAACTCCATGGCCCAGGCCCAGGCCCCGCCCCTGCCCTAGATTTACCCCCAACTCCATATCCCAGGATCAGGCTCAGGGCCAGGCCCATCCCGAGATCTAGCCTTATCCCCAACTCCATGTCCCAGGCCTAGGACTAGGCCCAGGTCCAGGCCAATTCCTAGCCCCAGCTTCACCCTCAACTCCATGTCTGAGTCACTGGCCCAGGCTCAGGCCCAGGCCCATCCACAGCCCTAGCTTCACCCCCAACTTCATGTCCCAGGCCCAGGCCCATCCATAGCCCCAGCTTTATCCCCAACTCCATGTCTGAGTCCCTGGCCCAGGCCTAGGCCCATCCACAGCCCTAGCTTCACCCCTAACTCCATGTCTGAGGCCCAGGCCCAGGCCCATCCACAGCCTTAGATTTACCCACAACTCCATGTCCCAGGCCCAGGCCAAGCCACATCCAAAGCCCCAGCTATACCCTCAACTCCATGTCACAGGCCCAGGCCTATCCCCAGCCCAGCTGCACCCCCACAACATGTCCTAGGTTCAGACCCAGACTCTGGCCCAGCCCTAATTTTACCCCCAACTCCACATCTGAGCCCAGAACAAGGCCCAGGCCCAGGCCCAGGCCCAGCCCCAGCCCCAGCCCCAGCTTTACCCCCAACTCCATGTCCCAGGCGCAGGCCCAGGCCCAGCTCCAGCCCTAACTTTACCTCCAACTCCATGGCGGAGGCCCAGGCTGAGGCCTAGGTCAGGCAACTGCAGACCTAGCTTTAGCCCCAACTCCATTTCCCAGGCTCAGTCCCAGCTTTGCCTCCAACTCCATGTCCTATGCCCAGGCCTTTAATCCTGCTGGATGTTTTCCCTATTGATTTCGTAGCCTGGGGTTACTCAAATAGTCCTTTATTGAAATGGATTTAGATGCCTGGTTTTCACAACCTGGCCAAACTCAGCCAACCTTATTAACCTGTTTGCATTCATCACCTTATTTTATCCTCATGGTATGATGAACTTGACATTATCCATCTGGCCTTATTTACCTCCTTGCCCTACTCGCCCAGTCTTCAAGACTTTGACTTAAAATCCTGGCCTTACTGGACTGGCCATAACTTTCTGCCATTATCCACGTGTTCTTACTCACCTGGTTGTAACTTGCTGGCCTCAATCTCCAGGCCCAGGCCTAGCCCCATCCCCATCCCCAGCTTAACCCAAACTCCATGTCCCAGCCCCAGCCCAAACCCTAGGTTTATGCTCAACTCCATGTCCCAGCCCAAGCCCCAGCCCCAGCCCCACCCTGAGCCCCAGCTCCAGCCCCAGCTTTACCCCCAACTCCATGCTGCAGCCCAGACTCAGCCCTAGGCCAGGCAAGGCCCAGACTTAGCTATAGCCCCAACTCCATGTCTGAGGCTCAGCCCTAGCTTGACCCCCAACTCCATGTCCCAAGTCCAGGCCCAGGACCAGGCCAAGGCTCAGGCCCTGCCTCAGCCCTAGCTTTACCCCTAAATCCATGGCCCCCCAGGCCCAGGCACAGGCCCAGGCCCAGGTTTCCCCCCGACTCCATGTCCTAGCCCCAGCACCAGCCTCAACTTTACCCCAAACTCCATGTCTCAGGCCCTGGCCAAGGCCCAGGCCCTGCACCAGTCCCAGTTTTACCCCCAACTCCATGTCTCACCCCAACCCCAGTTACCCCCAACTCCGTGGCCCAGACCCAGGCCTAGGTCCAGGCCTAGGCCCAGTTTTACCCCCAAATCCATTGCCCAGGCCCAAGCCCAGCCCCAGCCCCAGCCCCAGCCCCAGCCCCAGCCCCATTACCAGCCCTAGCTTTACTCCAACTCCATGTCCCAGGCCAAGGCCCTTAATTCTACTGTATTTTCCTTGTTGGTATCACAGCCTGGGGTTCCTGAAATAGTCCTTTATTGAGCTGCATTTAGATACCTGGTTTTAACAACCTGGCCAGACTCAGCCAACCTTATTAACCTATTTGCATTCATCACCTTATTTAATCCTCATGGTATGACGAACTTAACATTATTCATCTGGCCTTATTAACCTCCTTACCCTACTTGCCCAGTCTTCATTATTTTGCCTAAAAATCCTGGAATTACCTGACTGGCCGTAACTTCCTGCCATTGTCCACGTGTTCTTACTCACCTGGTTGTAACTTGCTGGCCTCAATCTCCCAGGCCAAAGTCTAGGCCCAGGCCCAGGCCCAGGCCCAGCCCCAGCCCCATCCCCATCCCCATCTTTACCCAAAACTCCATGTCCCAGCTCCAGCCCCAACCCTAGGTTTACCTCCAAGTCCAAGGCCCAGGCCTAGCCCCAGCCACATCCCCAGCTTTACCCCCAATTCCATGTCCCAGCCCTAGCCCCAGGTTTACCCCCAACTTCATGGCCCAGGTCCAGTCCCAGGCCCAGCCCTATCCCTAGCTTTAGCCCCAATTCCATGTCACAGGCCAGTGCCCAGGCCCAGTCATGGGCCCAAACCCAGCCACAGCCCCAGCTTTACCCCCAGCTCCATGTCCTGGCCCAAGCTCCAGGCCCAGGCCCAGCCATACCTTTAACCAAACTCCATGTCTCAGGGTCAGTACCAGGCCTAGCCCCAGCTTTTCCCCACATCCGTATCCTAGTCCCAGCTCCTTCCCCAGCCCCAGCCACAGCTTTATCTCCAAGTCCATGGCCCAGGTTCAGGCCCAGGCCCAGCCCAAGCCCTAGCTTTTTAGCCCCAACTCCATGTGCCAACCATAGGCCCAGCCCAACCCCCAGCCCTGGGCCCGGGCCTGGGCCCAGGCCCAGGAACAGGCACAGCCCAAGCCCTGGCCTTAGCACCAATTCCATGTCCCAACCCCAGGCCCAACCCCAGCCCCAGCCCCAGGCAAGGGCATAGGCCCAGGCCCAGGCCCACCCCTAGCTTTACCTAAACTCCATGTCCCAGACTCAGGCCCAGGCCTAGGCCCAGCCCCAGCCCCAGCCCCAGCCCCAGCCCAAGGCCCAGAGCCAGGACCAGGCCCAGCCCTAGCTTTACCCCCAACTCCATGTCCCAGACCCAGGCCCAGGCACATCTCCAACCCTAGTTTTACCCCAACTCCATGTCCCAGTCCTAGACCGAGGCCAAGGCTCAGGTCCTGCCTCAGTCCTAGCTTTATCCCCAACTCCATGGGCCAAGCCCAGGCCCAACCCCATCTTTCCCCCCGAATCCATGTCCCAGGGTGAGGGCCAGGCCCAGGCCCAACCCCAGCCCCAGCTTTACCCCAAATTCCATGTCTCAAGCCCAGGCCAAGTCCGAGGCCCTGCGCCAGCCCTAGCTTTACCCCTAACTCCATGTCCCAGACCAGGGAAATGGCCCAGGTCCATGCCTATGCCCAGCCCTAGCTTTACCCCCTACCCCATATCCCAGGTCTAGGCTCAGGCTCAGGCTCACGCCCAGGCCCTGCCCCAAACCTAGCTTTACCCCCAACTCCATGTCCCAGCCCCAGCCCCAGCCAAAAGGTCCAGCCCTAGCTTTATCCACAACTCCATGACCCAGGCCTAGGTCCTTATTTCTACTGTATATTTTCCTTGTTGATATCACAGTCTGGGGTTACTGAAATAGTCCTTTATTGAGATAGATTTAGATACCTGGTTATAACAACCTGGTCAAACTCTGCCAACCTTATTAACCTATTTGCGTTCATCACCTTATTTTATCCTCATGGTATGATGAACTTGACATTACCCATCTGGCCTTACTAACCTCCTTGCCCTACTCGCCCAGTCTTCATGATTTTGCCTAAAAATCCTGGCCTTACCAGACTGGCCATAACTTCCTGCCATTGTCCACCTGTTATTACTCACTTGGTTGTAATTCACTGCCCTCAATCTCCAGGCCCAGGCCCAGCTGCAGCCGCATCCCCAGCCCCATCCCCAGCTTTACCCCCAAATCCATGTCCCAGCCCCAGCCCTAAGATTACCCCCACCTCCATGGCCCGGACCCAGGCCCCGGCCCCAGCCCAACCCCATCCACAGCCTCAGCATTACCCCCAACTCCATGCCCAGCCCCCGCCCAATCCGCAGGCAAAGGTCCAGCCCTACCTTTACCCCCAACTCCATGGCCCAGTCGTTTAATCCTACTGGGTACTTTCTCTGTTGATTCCACAGCCTGGGGTTACTGAAATAGTCCTCTATTGAGCTGGATGTAGATACCTGGTTTTAGCAACCTGGCCAAACTCAGCCAACCTTATTAACCTGTTTGTATTCATCACCTTATTTTATCCTCATGGTATGACGAACTTGACATTATCCATCTGGCCTTTTAACTTCCTTGGCCTACTCACCCAGTCTTCATGATTTTTCCTAAAAATCCTGGCCTTACTGGACTGCCCCAACTTCCTGCCATTGTCCACCTTTTCTTATTTACCTGTTTGTAACTCACTGGCCTCAGTCTCTGGGCTCAGGCCCAGCCCCACCCCATCTGTAGCTTTACCCCATCTTCCATGTTGCAGCCCCAGCCCCAGCCTTAGGATTACCCCCAACTCCATGACCCAGCCCAGGCCCAGGCCCAGACCCAGGTGCAGCCCTGCCCAAACCCAACCACAGCCCCAGCTTTACCCTGAACTCCATATTCCAGCCCCAGCCCAATCCCCAGGCCCAGCCTCTGCCCTAGCTTCACCCGCAACTCCATGTCCCAGTCCCAGTCCCAGGCCCGGGCTCAGGCCCAGTACCATCCATAGCCCCAGTTTTACTCTCAACTCCATGTCACAGCCCCATGCCGATCCCTAGCCCTAGCTATACCCTGAACAACATGCCCCAGGTCCAGTACCAGGCCCGTGCCCTGGCGGAACCCTAGTTTTACCCCCAACTCCATGTCCAAGGACCAGGCCCAGGCACAGCTCCAGCCCTAGCTTTACCCCCAACACCATGTCCCAGTTCCAGGCCCAGGCCAGCCTCAGCCCCATTCCCAGCCCCATCCCCAGCCTCAGCCCCAGCTTTACCCCCAACTCCATGTCCTAGCCCCAGCCCCAGCCCCAGCCCCAGCCCCAGCCATATCCCATTCCTAGGTATAGGCCCAGCCCTACCTTTATCCCCAACTCCATGTCCTAGGCCCAGGCCCTTATTCCTACTGGCTGATTTCCCTGTTGATTTCTCAGCCTGGTGTTACTGAAAGGGTCTTTTATGGAGAAGAATTTAGATACCTGGTTTTCACAACATGGTCAAACTCAGCCAACATTATTAACCTGTTTGGATTCATCACCTTACCTGTTTGGATTCATCACCTTGTTTTATGCTCATGGTATGATGAACCTTACATTACCCATCTGGCCCTATTAACCTCCTTACCCTACTCGCCCATTCTTCATGACTTTGCCTAAAAATCCTGGCCTTACTGGACTGGCCATAACTTCTTGCCATTGTCCACCTGTTCTTACTCAGCTGGTTGTAACTCGCTGACCTTAATCTCTGGGCCCAGCCCCAGCCATATCCCCATCCCCATCTTTATCCAAAATGTCCCAGCTCCAGCCCCAACCCTAGGTTTACCCCCAACTCCATGGCCCTGGCCCAGGCCCAGACCCAGGTCCAGACCCAGCCCCATCCCCAGCTTTACCCCCAATTCCATGCCCCAGCCCCAGGTTTACCCCTAACTCCATGGCCCAGCCCCACCCCCAGCCCCAGCCCCACCCCCAGCCCCAGCCCTAGCTTTAACCACAACTCCATGTCCCAGGCCCAGGCCCTTAATCCTACTTGGTGTTTTCCCGGTTGATTTCACAGCCTGGGGTTACTGAAATAGTCCTTTATTTAGCTGGATATAGATACCTGGTTTTCACAACATGGCCAAATTCAGACAACCTTATTAACCTGTTTGCATTCATCACCTCATTTTATCCTCATGGTATGATGAACTTCACATTATCCATCTGGCCTTATTAACCTCCTTTCCCTACTCACCTGGTTTTCATGACTTTGCCTAAAAATCCTGGCCTTACTGGACTGGCCATAACTTCCTGTCGTGGTCCACGTATACTTACTCACCTGTGTGTAACTCGCTGGCCTCAATCTCCAGGTCCAGGCCCAGGCCCATCCCCAGCTTTACCCCATCTCCCATGTTGCAGCCCCAGCCCCAGCCCTAGGTTTACCCCCAACTCCATGACCCAGGCCCAAGCCAAACCCCAGCCCTAGCTTTACCCTGAACTCCTTGTCCCAGGCACAGGCCAAGGCCAAAGCCCAGGCCCATCCCTAGCTTTAACCCCAACTCCCTGTCCCAGGCCCATGCCCAGCCCCATTTTTACCCCCAACTCCAGGTCCCGGGCCCATGCCTAGCCCCAGGCCAAGTTTTATCCCCAACTTTATGGCCCAGGCCCAGCCCCAGCCCCAGCCCCAGATTTACCCTCAACTCGATGTCCCAGGCCCAGGCCCAGGCCCAGGCACATCTCCAACCCTAGCTTTACCCCAACTCCATGTCCCAGTCCTAGGCTGAGGCCAAGACTCAGGTCCTGCCTCAGTCCTAGTTTTACCCCCAACTTCATGTCCCAGCCCCAGCCCCAGCCCCAGCCGGGGTCCAGCCCTAGCTTTACCCACAACTCCGTCCCGGGCCTAGGTCCTTAATTCTACTGTGTATTTTCCCTGTTGATATGACAGCTTGGGGTTACTCAAAAATAGTCCTTTATTGAGCTGGATTTAGTTACCCTGGTTTTAACAACCTGGTAAAACTCAGATAACCTTATTAACCTGTTTGCATTCATCACCTTATTTTATCCTTATCATATGACGAACTTGACATTATCAATCTGGCCTTAATTAAGCTCCTTGCCCTGCTTTCCCAGTGTTCATGACTTTGCCTAAAAATCCTGGCCTTACCAGACTGGCCATAACTTCTGCCATTGTCCGCGTGTTCTTACTCACCTGGTTGTAACTCTCTGGCCTCAATCTCCAGGCCCAGGTCCAGGCCCTGGCTTCAGCCCGGCCACATCCATGGCTTACCCCCAAACTCCATGGCCCAGCCCCAGCCCCAGCCCCACCCCAACCACCATCCTCAGCCCCACCCCCACCCCCAACCCCACCCCCAGCCCCAGCCTCAGGCCCAGCCTCATCTCCATCCTTACCCAAAACTCCATGTCCTAACTCCAGCCCCAACCCTAGGTTTACTCCCAACTCTGTGGCCCAGACCCAGGCCCAGTTTTACCTCTAATTCCATGTCCCAGCCCCAGCCCAAGGTTTACCCCCAACTCCATGGCCCAGGCCCAGTCCCAGGCCTAGTCCTACCCCCAGACCCAGCCGTAGCCCCACCTGAGCCCCAGCCCCAGCTGCAGCCCCAGGCCCAGGCCCAGGCCCAGGCCCATGCTGAGCTTAACCTCCAACTCCATGTCCCAGACCCAGGCCCTTAATCCTACTGGGTGATTTCCCTGTTGATTTCACAGCCTGGGGTTACTCAAATAGTCCTTTATGGAGCTGGATTTAGATACCTGGTTTAAACAACCTGGCCAAACTCAGCCAACCTTATTAGCCTGTTTGCATTCATCACCTTATATTATCCTCATGGTATGATGAACTTGACATTATCGATCTGGACTTATTAAGCTCCTTGCCCTACTCACCCAGTCTTCATGACTTTGCCTAAAAATCTTGGCCTTACCGAACTGGCCGTAACTTCCTGCTATTGTCTAATTGTTGTTCTTCCTGACCTGGTTGTAACTCACTGGCCGCAATCTCCAGGCCCAGGCCCATCCCCAGCCCCATTCCCAGCTTAAACTGAAACTCCATGTCCCAGCCCCAGCCCAAGCCCTAGTTTTATGCTCAACTCCATGGCCCAGCCCCAGCCCCAGCCCCAGGTTTACCCCCAACTCTATGTCCCAGCCCCAGTCCCGGTCCCGGCCCTGGCCCAGGCCGAGCCCTAGCTTTACCCACAACTGCATGTCCCAGGCCCAGGCCCTTAATCCTACTGGGTCTTTTCTCTGTTGATTTCACAGCCTGGGGTTACTGGAATGGTCCTTTATCGAGCTGGATTTAGATACCTGGTTTTAATAACTTGGCCAAAGTCAGACAACCTTACTAACCTGTTTGCATTCATTACCTTATTTTATCCTCATGGTATAACGAACTTGACATCCATCTGGCCTTATTTTCCTCCTTGCCCTACTCGCCCAGTCTTCATGACTTTGCCTAAAAATCCTGGACTTATCGGACTGGCCATAACTTCCTGCCATTGTCCACGTGTTCTTACACACCTGACTGTAATTCGCTGGCCTCAATCTCTAGACCCAACCCAGGCCTAGCCTCATCCCCATCGCCAGCTTTACCCCAAACTCCATGACCCAGACCCAGGCCCTTAATCCTACTGGGTGTTTTCCGTGTTGATTTCACATCCTTGGGTTAGTCAAATAGCCCTTTATTGAGCTGGATTTAGATACCTGGTTTTAACAACCTGGCCAAACTCAGACAACCTTACTAACCTGTTTGCATTCATTACCTTATTTTATCCTTATGGTATGATAACCTGACATTACCTATCTGGCCTTTTTAACCACCTTTCCCTACTCACCCAGTCTTCATGACTTTGCCTAAAAATGTTGGCCTTACCGGACTGGCCATAACTTCCTGCCATTGTCCAACTGTTCTTAGTGCACTGGTTGTAACTCGCTGGCCTCAGTCTCCAGGCCCAGCCCCAGCCCCATCCCCAGCTTTACCCCATCTCCCAAGTCACAGCCCCAGCCCCAGCCCCAGCCCTAGGTTTACCCCCAACTCCATGACCCAGGCCCAGCCCCAGCCCTACCTTTACCCTAAACTTGTCCCAGGCATAGGCCAAGGCCAAAGCCCAGGCCCAGGCCCAGCCCCAGCCCCAGCCCCAGCCCCAGCTTTACCCCAACTTCCTGTCCCAGGCCCAGGCCCAGTCCAAGCTTTACCCCCAACTCCATGTCCAAGGCCTAGGCCCAAGCCCAGGTCCAGGACCAGGCCAAGGCGGAGGCCTAGCTCCACCCCAAGTTTTATCCCAATGTTATGGCCCAGACCCAGCCCGAGCCCCAGCCCCAGATTTACCCCCAACTCCATGTCCCAGTCCTAGGCTGAGGCCAAGGCTCAGGTCCTGCCTCAGTCCTAGTTTTACCCCCAGCTCCATGGGCCAGGCCCAGCTTTCCCCCTGACTCCATGTCCCAGGACCAAGCTCAGGCTCAGGCCCAGGCCCTGCCCCAAACCTAGCTTTACCCCCAACTCCATGTCCCAGCCCCAGCCCCAGACGAAAGGTCCAGCCCTAGATTTACCCACAACTCCATGTCCTAGGCCCAGGTCCTTAATTCTACTGTATATTTTCCTTGTTGATATCACAGCCTGGGGTTACTCAAATAGTCCTTTATTGAGCTGGATTTAGATACCTGGTTTTAAAAACCTGGCCAAACTCAGGCAACCATTAATAACCTGTTTCCATTCATCACCTTATTTTATCCTCATGGTATGATGAACTTGACATTACCCATCTGGCCCTATTAACCTCCTTGCCCTACTCACCTAGTTTTCATGACTTTGCCTAAAAATCTTGGCCTTACCAGACTGGCCATAATTTCCTGCCATTGTCCACAACTTCTTGCCATTGTCCTCATGCTCTTACTCATCTGGTTGTAATTAGCTAGCCTCAATCTAAAGGCCCAGCCCCAGCCCCAGCCCAGCTTTACTCCAAACTCCACATCCCAGCCAGAGTCCCAGCCCTAGGTTTACCCCCAACTCCATGGCCCAGGCCCAGGCCTAGGCCAAGGCCCCAGCCCATCCCCAGCCCTAGCTTCACGTCCAACTCCAAGTCCCATTTTCAGGCCCGGGCACGGGCCAATGCCAAGCCTGAGCCCCAGCTTTACCTCCAACTCCTTGTCTCTGGCCCAGGCCAAGTCCAGTCCCAGCCATAGCTTTGACCCCAACTGCATGTCCAAGGCCCAGGCCCAACCTCAGATTTACCCCTAAATCAATATCCCAGGACCAGGACCAGGCCAAGGGCCAGGCCCATCCCAAGATACAGCCTTATCCCCAACCCCATGTCCCAAGCCAAGGACTAGGCCCAGGCCCAGGCCCATCCCCAGCCCTAACTTCACCCCCAACTCCATGTCTGAGTCCCTGGCCCAGGCCTATACCCATCCACAGCCCTAGCTTTACCCTCAGCTCCATGTCACAGGACTAGGCCTATCCCCAGCCCCCGCTGCACCCTGATAACATGTTCTAGGCCAGACCCAGGCCCAGGACCTGGCCTCGCCCTAGTTTTACCCCTAACTCCATGTCCCAGGACCTGGCCCAGCCCCAGCCCCAGCTTTACCCTCAACTCCATGTCCCAGCCTCAGCCCCAGTCCCAGTCCCAGTCCAGGCCCAGCCCTAGCTTTACCCCCAACTCCATGTCCCAGGCCCAGGCCCAGGCCCAGCCCCTGTTTTCCCCCTGACTCCATGTCCCAGGCCCAGGCCAAGGCCCTGGCCCTGCCCTAGTCCTCGCTTTACCCCCAACTCCATGTCCTAGGCCCCGGCCTAGTCCAAGGCCCAGGCCCAGGCCAAGACCCAGGACCAAGCCTAACCCCAGCTTTACCCCCAACTCCGTGGCCCAGGCCCAGCCCCAGCTCCAGCTCCAGCCCTAGATTTACCCCCAACTCCATGGCCCAACCCCAACCACAGCCCCAGTGTTACACCCAACTCCATGTCCCAGCCCCAGTCCAAGCCCAAGGCCAAGCCACAGGCCCCAGGCACAGCTGTAGCTTTACCCCCAACTCCATGTCCCAGGCCCAGGCCCTTAATCCTACTGGGTGTTTTCTCTGTTGATTTCAAAACCTGGGGTTACTCAAATGGTCCTCTATTGAGCTGGATTTAGATACCTGGTTTTAGCAACCTGGCCAAACTCAGACAACCTTATTAACCTGTTTGCATTCATCACCTTATTTTAACCTCATGGTATGACGAACTTGACATTATCCATCTGGCCTTATTAACCTCCTTGCCCTACTCTCCCAGTCTTCATGACTTTGCTTAAAAATCCTGGCCTTACTAGACTGGCCATAACTTCCTGCTGTTGTCCAAGTGTTCTTACTCACCTGATTATATCTCGCTGGCCTCAATCTCTGGACCCAGGCCCAGCCCCATCCCCAGTCCCATCTCCCCATCTTCACCCAAAACTCCATGTCCCAAGTCCAGCCCCAACCCTAGGTTTACCCTCAACTCCATGGCCTAGGACCATGCCCAGGCCTAGCCACAGCCCCATCCCCACCTTTACCCCCAATTCCATGTCCCAGCCCCAGTCCCAGGCCCAGCCCCAGCCCTAGATTTACTCACAACTCCATGTCCTAGGCCCTGGCCCAGGCCCAGCCCCAGGCCCAGCCCCAGGTTACCCCCAATTTGATGTCCCACGCCCAGGCCAAGGCTCACGCCATGCCTCATCCCCAGCTGTATCCCTAATTCCATGGCCCAGACCCAGGCTCAGTCCCAGCTTTCCCCCCGACTCCATGTCCCAGGCCCAGTCCCAGGCTCAGGCCCAGCACTAGCCCAAGATTTATCCCAAACTCCATGTCCCAGGCCCCATCAAAGGCCCAGGCCCTGCCCAGTCCTTGCTTTACCCCCAACTCCATGTCCTAGGCCCCAGCCCAGTCCAGAGCCCAGGCCCAGGCCCAGCCCCAGCACTAGCTTTACCCAAACTCCATGTCCCAGGCACAGGCCTAGGCCCAGCCCCAGCCCCAGCTTTACCCCCAACTCCATGTCCTAGCTCCAGCCCCATCTTTACCCCCAACTCCATGTCCTAGGCCAACTCTCAGGCCATGCCTCAGCCCTAGCTGTATCCCCAACTCTGTGGCCCAGACCCAGGCCCAGCCCCCGTTTTCCCACTGACTCCTTGTCCGAGGCCCAGTACCAGGCCCAGGCCCTGGCCTAGCCCAAAATTTATCCCAAACACCAGGTCCCAGGCCCAGGCCCTGCCTTAGTCCTCACTATACCCTCCAACTCCATGTACTAGGCCCCGGCCCAGTCCAAGGCCCAGGCCCAGTCCCAGGCCAAGACCCAGGACCAAGCCAAACCCCAGCTTTACCTCCAACTCCATGGCCCTGGCCCAGGCCCTTGTGCAGGTCTAGCCCCAGCCCTAGCTTTACCCCGAACTCCATGGCCCAGCCCCATTCCCAGCTTTACCCCCAACTCCATGTCCAGCCCTAGCCCCAGCCCGAGGTCAGGCCACACGCCCCAGGCACAGCCGTAGCTTTACCCCCAACTCCATGTCCCAGGCCCAGGCCCTTGATCCTACTGGGTGTTTTCTCTGTTGATTTCACAGCCTGGGGTTACTCAAATGGTCCTCTATTGAGCTGGATTTAGATACCTGGTTTTAACAACCTGGCCAAATTCAGATAACCTTATTAACCTGTTTGCATTCATCACCTTATTTTATCCTCTTAGTATGATGAACTTGACCTTATCTGTCTGGCCTTATTAACCTCCCTACCATACTTGCCCAGTCTTCATGACTTTGCCTAAAAATCCTGGCCTTATCAGACTAGCCATAACTTCCTGTCATGGTCCACGTGTTCTTACTTACCTGGTTGTAATTCGCTGGCTTTTATCTCCTGGCCCAGGCCCAGGCCCAGCCCCAGCTCCAGCTCCAGCCACAGCCCCATCCCCATCCCCAACTTTACCCAAAACTCCATGTCCTAGCTCTAGCCCCAGCCCTAGGTTTACCCCCAATTCCATGGCCCAGGTCCAGCCCCAGCCCCAGCCCCATCCCCATCCCCAACATTATCAGCCATTCCATGTTCCAGCCCCAGCCCCAGGTTTACCCCCAACTCCATGGCCCAGGTCCAGCCCCAGCCCTAGCTTTAGCCCCAACTCCATGTCACAGGCCCGTGCCTGTGCCCAGGCCCGGCCTTAGCTTTAATGAAACTCCATGTCTCAGGCTCAGTTCCAGGCCTAGCCCCAGCTTTACCCTAAATCCATATCCTAATCCCAGCCCCATCCCCAGCCCCAGCCACAGCCTTACCTCCAACTCCATGGCCCAGGTCAAGGCTCAGACCCAGGCCCAGTCCCAGCCCTAGCTTTAGCTCCAACTCTATGTCCCAATCCCAGGCCCAGCTGCAGGCCCAGGCCCACCCCTAGCTTTAACCCAACCTCCATGTCCCAGGTTCAGGCCCAGGCCTAGGCCTTGCCCCATCCCCAGCCCCAGCTTTACCCCCAACTCCATGTCCCAGCCCCAACCCCAGCCCCAGGCCCAAGCCCAGCCGTAACTTTACCCACAACTCCATGTCCCAGGCCCAGGCCCTTAATCCTACTTGGTGTTTTCCCTGTTGATTTCACAGCCTGGGGTTACTCAAATAGTCCTTTATTGAGCTGCATTAGACACCTGGTTTTCACAACCAGGCCAAACTTAGCCAACCTTATTAACTTGTTTGCATTCATCACCTCATTTTATCCTCATAGTATGACGAACTTGACGTTATCCATCTGTCCTTATTAAACTCCTTACCCTACTCGCCCAGTCTTCATGACTTTGCCTAAAAATCCTGGCCTTACCGGACTGGCCGTAACTTCCTGCTATTGTCCAAGTGTTCTTACTCACCTGGTTGTAACTTGCTGGCCACAATCGCTAGGCCCAGGCCCAGCCACAGCCCCATCCCCAGCTTATCCACAAACTCCATGTCCCAGCCCCAGTCCAAGACCTGGGTGTATGCTTAATTCCATTTCCCAGCCCCAGCCCCAGCCCCAGCCCCAGCCCAACCCTAGCCCCAGCTTTACCCCCAACTCCATGTCCCAGCCTCAGCCCCAGCCCCAGGCCCAGGCCCAGGCCCAGGCCCAGTCCTAGCTTTACCCACAATGCCAGGGCCCAGGCCGAGGCCCTTAATTGTACTGGGTGTTTTCTCTGTTGATTTCACAGCCTGGTGTTACTGAAATCATTCTTTATTCAGCTGCATTTAGATACCTGGTTTTAACAACCTGGCCAAACTCAGCCAACCTTATTAACTTGTTTGCATTCATTACCTTATTTTATCCTCATGGAATGAAGAACCTGACATTACCCATCTGGCCCTATTAACCTCCTTGCCCTACTCACCCAGTCTTCATGACTTTGCCTGAAAATCCTGGCCATAACTTCCTGCATTTGTCCAATGTTCTTACACACCTGGTTGTAATTCACTGGCCTCAATCCAGGCCCAGCCCAGTCCCAGCCCCATTCCCATCCCCAGCTGTACCCCAAACTCCATGTCCCAGCCCAAGTCCCAGCCCTAGGTTTACCCCTAACTCCAAGGCCTAGTCCCAGTCCGAGACCCAGTCCCAGGCCCAGCCCCAGGCCCAGCCCCAGCCCTAGATTTACCCCCAACTCCATGTCCCAGGCCAAGGCTCAGGCCATGCCTCAGCCCTAGCTCCATCCCAACCTCCATGGCCCAGACACAGGCCCAGACCCAGTTTTCATCCGACTCCATGTCCCAGGCCCAGTCCCAGTCCCAGGCCCAACCCTAGCCCAAGATTTATCCCAAACTCCATATTCCAGTCCCAGCCAAGGCCCAGGCCCTGCCCCAGTCCTCACTTTACCCCAAACTCGATGTCTTAGACCCTGACCCAGTCCAAGGCGCAGGCCCAACCCCAGCTTTACCCCCATGGCCCTGGCCTACGCCCACGCCCAGGCCCAGCCCAAGCCCTAGCTGTGCCCTCAACTTCATGTCCCTGGCCTAGGCCCAGGCCCAGCCCCAGCCCCAGCTTTACCCCCGACCCCGTGTCCCAGGCCCAGTCCTAGTCCTAGATTTATTCCAAACTCCATGTCCCAGGCCCAGGCCAAGGACTAGGCCCTGTCCCAGTCCTCGCTTTACCCCCAACTCCATGTTCTAGGCCCTGGCCCAATCCAAGGCCCAGGCCCAACCCCAGGTTTACCCCCAACTCCTTTGCCCTGGCCTAGCCCCACACCCAGCCCCAGCGCCAGCCCTAGCTTTACCCCTAACTCCATGTCCCAGGCCCAGGCCCTTAATCCTATTGGGTGATTTCCCTGTTGATTTTACAGCCTGGGGTTACTGAAATGGTCCTTTATTGAGCGGCATTTAGATACCCGGTTTTAACAACCTGGCCAAACTCAGCCAAACTTATTACCCTGTTTGCATTCATCACCTTACTTTATACTCACGGTATGATGAACTTGACATTATCCATCTGGCCTTATTAGCCTCCTTGCCCTACTTGCCCAGTCCTCATGACGACCTAAAAATCCTGGCCTTACCGGACTGGCCATAACTTCCTGCAATCGTCCACATGTTCTTACACACCTGGTTGTAATTCACTGCCCTCAATCTCCAGGCCCAGCCCCATCCCCATCTCCATCCTCAGCTTTTCCCCGAAGTCCCATGTCCCATCCCGAGCCCCAGCCCTAGGATTAGCCCCAACTCCATGGCACAGGCCTAGTCCCAGGCAGAGCCCCAACCCTAGATTTACCCCCAAATCCCTGGCCCAGGCCCAGGCCCAGCTTTACCCCCAACTCCATGTCCCAGGCCAAGGCTCAGGCCATGCCTCCACAATAGCTGTATCCCCAACTCCATGGCCCAGACCCAGGCCCAGCCCCAGTTTATCTCCCAACTCCTGGCCCAGGCCCTGGCCCAGGCACAGCTCTCACCCAAGATTTATCCCAAACTCCATGTCCGAGGCCCAAGCCAAGGCCCCGGCCCTGCCCCAGTCCTCGCTTTACCCCCAGCTGCATGTTCTAGGCCCAGCCCAGTCCAAGGCCCAGGCCCAGGCCCAGGACAAGGCCCAGGACCAGGACCAACATTGGCCAGCTTTACTCCCAACTCCATGGCCCTGGCCCAGGCCCAGCCCGAGCACCAGCCTCAGCCTTATGTCCAACTGCATGTCCCTGTTCCTGTCCCAGCCCCAGTCCCAGCCCTAGGCCAGGCCCCAGGCCCCAGGCACAGCCCTAGCTTTACCCCCCATTCCATGTCCCAGCCCCAGCCCCAGCCGAAAGGTCCAGCCCTAGCTTCACCCACAACTCCATGTCCCAGGCCCAGCCCCAACCCCAGCCCCAGCCGAAAAATCCAGCCCTAGGATTACCCACAACTCCATGTCCCAGGCCCAGGTCCTTAATTCTACTGTGTATTTTCCCTGTTGATATCATAGCCTGGGGTTACTCAAATGGTGCTTTATTGAGCTGGATTTAGTTAATGTGGTTTTAACAACCTGGCCAAACTCAGACAACCTTATTAACCTGTTTGCATTTATCATCTTATTTTATTCTCATGGTACAATGAACTTGACATTATCAATCTGGCCTTATTAACCTCCTTGCCCTACTCACCCAGTCTTCATGATTTTTGCCTAAAAATGTTGGCCTTACCGGACTGGCCATAACTTCCTGCCGTTGTCCATGTGTTCTTACTCACCTGGTTGTATTGCTGGCTTCAATCTCCAGGACCAGGCCCAGCTCCAGCCCCAGACCCATCCCCATCTTTACCCAAAACTTGATGTTCCAGCTCCAACTCAAACCCTCGGTTTACCCCCAACTCCATGTCCATGCCCAGGCCCAGCCCCAGCCCCAGCCCCATTCCCATTCCCATTCCCAGCCACAGCCCTAGGCCCAGCCCCAACCCCATTCCTAGCCCCAGCCCGAGCCCCAGCCCCAGCCCTAACCCCAGCTTTACCCCCAACTCCATGTCCCAGCCCCAGCTCCAGTCCCAGCCCTGGCTCATGACGAGCTTTACCCCCAACACCGTGTCCAAGGCCCAGGCCCTTAATTCAACTGGGTGTTTTCCCTGTTGATTTCACAGCCTGGAGTTACTAAAATAATCCTTTATAGAGCCAGATTTAGATACCTGGTTTTAACAACCTGGCCAAACTCAGCCAACCTTACTAACCTGTTTGCATTCATCACCTCATTTTATCCTCGTGGTATGACGAACTTGACATTATCCATCTGGCCTTATTAACCTCCTTGCCCTACTCACCCAGTCTTCATGACTTTGCCTAAAAATCCTGGCCTTACCGGGCTGGCCATAACTTCCTGCCATTGTCCACATGTTCTTACACACCTGATTGTAATTCACTGGCCTCAATCTCCAGGCCCAACCCCAGCTTTACCCCAAATTCCATGTCCCAGCCCGAGCCCCAGCCCTAGGTTTGCCCCCAACTCCATAGCCCAGGCCCAGTCCCAGGCCCAGCACCAGCCCTAGATTTACCCCCAATTCCATGTCCCACGCACAGGCCCAGGCCCAGGCCCAGGCCCAGCTTTCCCCCTGATTCCATGTCCCAGGCACAGGCCCAGCCCTAGCCCAAGATTTATCCCAAACTCCATGTCCCAGGCCCGGGCCAAGGCCCAGGCCCTGTCCCAGTCCTTGCTTTACCCCAGCTCCATGTCCTAGTCCCCGCCCAGTCCAAGGTCCAGGCCCAACACCAGCTTTACCCCAACTCCATTGCCCAGGCCCAGGCCCACATCCAGGCCTAGCCCCAGCCCCATCCCCAGCTTTACCCCAAATTCCATGTTCCAGCCCCAGCCCCAGGTTTACCCCCAACTGCAAGGCCCAGGCCCAGTCCCAGGCCCAGCCACAGCCATAGCTTTAGCCCCCAACTCCATGTCACAGGCCCATACAGGCCCAGTCCTAGGCCCAAACCCAGCCACAGCCCCAGCTTTACCCCCAGTTCCATGTCCCAGCCCAAGCCCGAGGTCCAGGCCCAGCCATAGCTTTAACCAAACTCCATATCTCAGGCTCATTACCAGGCCTAGCCCCTAGCTTTACCCCATTTCCATATCCCAGTCCCAGCCCCAGCTTTAGACCCAACTCCATGTCCCAACTGCAGGCCCAGCCCCAGCCCTAGCTTTAGCACAAATTCCATGTTCCAACCCCAGGCCAAAACCCAGCCATAGCCCCAGGCATGGGCACAGACCCAGGCCCACCCCTAGCTTTACCCAAACTGCAGGTCCCAGGCTCAGGCCCAGGCCTAGGCCCAGCTGCAGCCCCAGTCCAGGCTTTACTCCCAACTCCATATCCCAGCCCCAGCCCCAGCCCCATCCCCAGCCCAAGCCCAAGGCCCAACCCTAGCTTTACCCACAACTCCATATCCCATGCCCAGGCCCTTAATCCTACTTGGTGTTTTCCCTGTTGATTTCACAGCCTGGGGTTACTGAAATAGTCCTTTATTTAGCTGGATATAGATACCTGGTTTTCAAAACATGGCCAAACTCAGACAACCTTATTAACCTGTTTGCATTCATCACCTACTTTATCCTCATGGTATGATGAACTTGACATTATCCATCTGGCCTTATGAACCTCCTTGCCCTACTTGGCCAGTCTTCATGACTTTGCCTAAAAATTCTGGTATTACCGGACTGGCCATAACTTCCTGCCATTGTCCATGTGTTCTTACTCCCCTGGTTGTAACTTGCTGGCCTCAATCTCCAGGCCCAGGCCCAGCCGCATCCCCAGCTTAACCCCAAACTCCACGTCCCAGCCCCAGCCCAAGCTCTAGGTTTACGGTCAACTCCATGTCCCAGCCTCAGGCCCAGCCCCAGCCCCAGCCCCAGCCCCAGCTTTACCCTCAACTCCATGGCCCTGGCCTAGGTCCAAGCCCAGCCCCAGCCCCAGCCCCAGCCTTACCCCCAACTGCATGTCCCTGTGCCTGTCCCAGCCCCAGTCCCAGCCCTAGGCCAGGCCCCAGGCCCCAGGCACAGCCCTAGCTTAACCCCCCACTCCATGTCCCAGCCCCAGCCCCAGCCAAAAGGTCCAACCCTAGCTTTACTCACAACTCCATGTCCCAGGAACAGGTCCTTAATTCCACTGTGTATTTTCCCTGTTGATATCACAGCATGGGGTTGCTGAAATAGTCCTTTACTGAGCTGGGTTTAGTTTACCTGGTTTTAACAACCTGGCCAAACTCAGCCAACCTTATTAACCTGTTTGCATTATTTTATCCTCATGGTATGAGAAACTTGACATTATCCATCTGTCCCTATTAACCTTCTTGCCTTACTCACCCAGTCCTGATGACTTTGCCTAAAAATCCTGGCCTTACCAGACTGGCCATAACTTCCTGCCATTGTCCACGTGCTCTTACTCATCTGGTTGTAACTCGCTGGCCTCAATCACCAGGCCCCATCCATAGCTTAACCCCAAACTCCATGTCCCAGCCCCAGCCCAATCCCTAGGTTTACTCTGAACTCCAGGCCCCAGGCCCAGTGCCAGCCCCAGCCCCAGCCCACCCCCAGCCCAGCCCCAACCCCACCACCATCCCCATCCCCAGCTCCACCAACACCCCAGCCCCAGCCTCAGGCCCAGGCCGACCTTTTCCCCCAACTCCATGTCCCAGGCCCAGGACCTTAATCCTACTGGGTGTTTTCCCTGTTAATTTCACAGCCTGGTATTACTGAAATAGGACTTTATTGAGCTGGATTTAGATACCTGGTTTTAACAACCTGGCCAAACTCAGCCAACATTATTAACCTGTTTGCATTCATCACCTTATTTTATTCTTATGGTATGACGAACTTGACATTATTCATCTGGCCTTATGAACCTCCTTGCCCTACTCGCCCAGTCTTCATGACTTTGCCTAAAAATCCTGGCCTTACTGGACTGGCCATAACTTCCTGCCATTGTCCCCATGTTCTTACTCACCTGGTTGTAACTTGCTGGCCTTTATCTCCAGGCCAAGGCCCAGCCCCAGCCCCAGCCCCAGCCCCATCCCCATCTTTACCCAAAACTCCATATCCCAGCTCTAGCCCCAACACCAGGTTTACCCCCAACTCCATGGCCCAGGCCCAGGCCAAGGCCCAGGTCCAGTCCCTGGCCCATACCCAGCTTTACTCCCAATTTCATGTCCCAGCCCTAGCCCAGGTTTACCCCCAACTCCATGGCCCAGGCCCAGTCCCAGCCCC
>PVKV010022803.1:19709-34710 GCA_004027835.1 Alouatta palliata | reverse complement strand
GGAAAAAGGGGAGGGACAGCAGGGGGTGGGGAGTTGGGGAGGGATAGCATGGGGAGAAATAACAGATACAGGTGATGGGGAGGAAGGCAGCAAATCACACTGCCATGTGTGTACCTATGTAACAATCTTGCATGTTCTTCACATGTACCCCCAAACCTAAAATGCAATAAAAAGTATATATATTAAAAAAAAAAAGAAATTAAAACATACTCAGACAGAGGATAGTAGAAGTTAGAAGGAAGAAAAGAGACCCTGTTATTCTAAATCTCTTAGTTTACAGAATAGGAAGTTCAGCTCCCCTTAGGAATTCAGTGGCAGAAATCTGACCAGACCTCTGACCTAAAGTCCAGTTTGGAATTTTTGCCATAACTCATATGATATCTATTTCCCACATTACATCTGGACACACAGAGTTGTGCCTGCTGTGGAGTGTAGGCATTAAGAATTGTGGGACTTGGGACACTCATTCCTATGGGAAAAATGTCTAAATCTTTGTAGTAGTATTACGTCTTGTATTGACCCCTTACAACCTTTCTTTAATTAACTGCTTATCGTGATCTAGAGAACACAGGACATGCACTGGGGCAAGGGCGGGGCTCACACCTGTTATCCCAGCATGTTGGGAGGCAGAGGCAGGTGGACGGTTTGAATTCAAGGCCAGCCTTGGCAACATGGAAAGACCTTGTCTCTACAAAAAACACACAAAAAATGACTGGGGGCGGTGGCTCATGCCTGTAATCCTAGCACCTTGGGAGGCTGAGGTGGGTGGATGGCCAGAGGTCAGGATTTCCAGACCAGATTGGCCAACATGGTGAAACTCCATCTCTTCTAAAAATATAAAATTGGCCAGACATGGTGATGCACTCCTGCAGTCCCAGCTACTCGGGAGGTTGAGGCAGGAGAATCGCTTGAACCTGAGAGGTGGAGCTGCAGGAGCGGGATTGTACCACTGAACTCCAGCCTGGGTGGGACAGAGCGAGATTCCGTCTCAAAAACAAGAAAACAAAACAAAAAAAGTAGCCAACCATGGTAGCACACACCTGTAATCCAGCTACTCAAGGAGGCTGAGGTGGCAGGATCACCTGAGCCTGGGAGGTGGAGGCTGCAGTGAGCCATGATCGCACTATTGCACTCCAGCCTGGGTAAAAGAGTGAAACCCTGTCTCAAGACCCTGTCTCAAAGAACATGCATTGCTATCTGCTCTATTTCTTCACTCATCCCATGGTGCAGATGCCCAGGCACAAGACTCTGGGTGAGACCTGGAGCTTTTGGAGCTAGCATCCAGCCGGAGGACCTTGACAGAGTCCTGTGACTGAGTGACAGCTGGTGGGACAGTGTGTATCCCTGTCATCCGCACGGGTTTTGCCTCCTGTGGGCAGCTTGCCTGGATGGTTGTCCTCATAGAGAGAGGGGCTCCTGAGACCAACAGACCACAGGGAACAGAAGGATGGGAAGGATCCGTTAATCCACTCATTCGTTGCTCACTTCTTCAGTAAATATTTTTTTAATCATATCTGCATGTGTGAATAAAAGTTTCAATCTCTGTAATACAAATCAAAGAGAAAGAGCACAGCAGGGCTTTCCACTAACTTCTCAGCAAGAAATCCAGAAACTAAAGATAGCACGCTAGGATCCCCCCCGAGTTAAAGACACTGTTTAAGCTTTGTAATTCTCAAGTATTTTATTTCTGTGCCATATTTATGTCCCACATTCATTAATGCTGAAACCTTGAAGTAGAAAGCATCACATGTATTGTGTCTGTTTCCCAGAGTTAGATCAGGGTAACATTATTGCTATCGAAGATAAGACACTATTATCTTTTGCAAATATATAATTCTTTACACTTTTTAAAGTGTTTTCTATATATTGCATATTATTTATATTTGATTAAGAAATAATCCTATCAGATAAGCAAGGAATTGGTGTCTGTTTTAAAAACAAATACATTGAGGCTTAGAAAAGAATTCAAATTTGTGAATTGATGGCTCATGGTCTGAATTAAACTTAGGGATGTGATTGATTTGGACTGAAGATAGATGAGTTGTTGGTTTTTTTCTTTAGGGTTTCCTTTTTTAAAAAGTATATTAATATACTTTTTAAAGGCCTAATATACAGCATTTATAATGAACTTAAATTTATAAGAGAAAAACAATCAATCCCATTAAAAAAGGGGGCAAAGGACGTGAACAGACACTTTTCAAAACAAGACACACATACAGCCAAAAAGCATATTAAAAAAAAGTTTAATATCACTGATCATTGGAGAAACGCAAATCAAAACTACCACAAGATACAATCTCACACTAGTCAGAATGGCTTTTAAAATGTCATAACAGATGCTGGCAAGGTCACGGAGAAAAGGGAACATTTATACACTGTTGGTGGGGGTGTAAATTAATTGACTCATTGGGGAAAAGAGTATGGCAATTCCTCAAAGAGCTAAAGGGTGAACTACCATTTCACCCAGCATCTCCCACGACTGTCTATATACCCAGAGGAATATAAATCACTCTGTTCTAAAGACACATGCATGTGAGTGTTCATTACAGCACCATTCACAAAAGCAAAGACATGAAATCAAGCTAAATGCCCATCAATGACAGATTAGATAAAGAAAATGTGCTACGTGTACACCATGGAATACTATGCAGCCATAAAAAATAATGAGATCCTGTCTTTTGTGGGAACATGGATGGAGCTAGAGGCCATCATCCTTAGCAAACTAATTTGAGAACAGAAAACCAATTACCATATACTCTCACTTATAAGTGGGAGCTAAATAGTGAGGACTCATGAACACAAAGAAGGGAACAACATACTGGGGCCCACTTGAGGGTGGAGGGTGGGGGGGGAGAAAGGAGCAGAAAAGATAACGTTTTCACTTTTTGACTTCGTTTACAATTCCCTCTTATGGGTGACCAGTATTATCAGGATTTACCATAGACTACATTCAGATAAGTGTGTATGGGCTAAATATACATGGACATGAATGTTTCCTCTTTCACAATATATCTTGTAAGTCATTCCTATGAGTACATACGGCACGACCACATTCTTACCACTCAAAGGTACTATGATATTTTGTTTAACCAACAACTTATTTCTCATCCTCTCTTAAAGCAGAGTAAGGTGGCTCTGGGCAAGTCTATTGTGAGTTTCAGTGAAAACTTAAACCTCACTTTGTGGTCTTGGATTTGCAGGCTTTCAGTCTGAACAGTATTTTTATAGTTCAAATCTGAATTCAGGTGTCTTCCACACCTGCTTCCCCAGTCCCTGCCACTCTCCAGGGTGCTCCACCAGGACTGCGTCTTCTCAACATCATCTCAAAGGAATATGCAACCTCTGGTTGGGTTTCACACCAAAGTAAATAGCGCGGAAGTTATCCCGAACTGTGTCTTTGACTCCAAATTACTCTTCTTCTGATGAATGCTACCATTGATAGTATCCCAAGGAGGGAAATAACAACGATGTGTTTTGTGTGGCTAAGTGAAGATGGTACCCTTAATTCCAAATTAAAATCATGTGTTCCTAACGTAAAAACTATGTTCTTCCTACATAACTCTCTCACCTAAACTTTCGTTTGTATTCACTCATTATGGTCTTAGATATACATTTTTTTGTCTTTGATCAGATGGTCAACATTATTGTCATACGCAGTGCTGGCATTTTGTAAAAGGCAGACTCGAAATCACTTCGTTTTTCTTCTGTGCAGCCGAGACTCAGAAAGAACTCCTACATGGTTAATTACTGACACCGAGGGAAAAGAGTTTTATGATTTTCACCATAAATAAGATCTCAAGTTAGAGGGGGTGTGTACAGTTCATTACAGAAGCTAGCTAGATATGTCTAGATTAAAGTGTAATGTTGCATATGTATTTGATGACATATGCATTAGCAGAGCCACTCATGTCAATGATATGTAATACAACTTGAAAATGTTACTTGTGTTCCCAGTTAAAATGCTGAATGTTTTAAAAATTTTCAAGGATTTTATTGCCTTTGTGCGGCGATAAAATTACAAATTGATGCTATGAATCTTTGAACTACCAATCAGAATCTGAGTGTCTCAAATCAGTTACAGCCAGAATGGATGGGAAAGTTGGACTTCTTTCTGTGATTCCTAGAAAGCTCCTTTTGAAGTGAAACTGCAGGTTGTTCAGAAATACTGGTCGTTTAACTGCCCATGTATAAACTGGATAATTTATCACTTCATCAGAGTAGTTAGGTGTTTTTCACATGTTTGTTGAGATCGTCTCACATGGCCATTCCCAGGTGTCTTTTTGCCTTGAATTCAACAATAAAGCACATTTAAAAATATACATACTGCATTTATATCCATATGGCGTCATGTACATTAATTATTTAATGTAAAATGCATAAAATTAGAGAAGAGCCTTAAAGAAGTCTGGAATTCTACCACTCAGAAATAACTGTTAGCAATAAATTTTTATGCATATATGTATGTATTCTCCATATAAAGAGGGACTGGATTTGGTAATGGGGAAATCTCAGCCACGTCACACGGCACTGGGTCAGCGCTTCTCCCTCCAGAGTGTCCTGTGACTCCCAACGGTGCTGCTCTGCAGGAGGCAGCCTGGTGACCCAGGCCTCTTCCGTCCTGAGCCTCTGCCACCTCCATCTGCAGCCTCTGACAGCAGCAGTGGGAAGGAAGAAGCACTGAGATTCACACTTTGTTCCTTCAGTCTCCAGCTTGCTGGCTGGCACTACCCCAGCTCTATCTTTCTGCAAAAGGACCAGGATGTGCTGGTGGCTATCGAGTGAGTGCTCAGTCAGCCACATTCTAGAAATAATTGGTTTTTAACAAAACTGGCTTTGTGACCTATGTGGCTTTTGTAAATAAATGGACACCTACATTAACCCATTTGAAAATAGCATCCTATTCTAAGGTACAACTCCCTATTTCACGATTTGACTTACTCAGTTCCCTATTTCATTCCCCTATTTTAATATAATAAACAGCATTTTTTGATCTACATGATAATTGTACACATTTATGGGGTGCATGTGATATTTTGATGAATGTACTCAATGTGTAATGATTAAATCAGGGTGTCCAGGCAGCCATCACCTCAAACATTTATTATTTCTTTGCGTGGTGAACATTTCAAGTCTTCCAGCTATTTTGAAATATGCAGTAAGTTACTGTTAGCTATAGCACTTAATCCTTCCATGTGACTGCATGAATAAACAGCACTATGATGAACTTTTCTGTGTAAGTTGCTTTGCACACTTTGGAATGTTTTTCTTAGGAACATTTCCTAGAAGTGTAACTACTAGGTGAGTCAAACCTCACTGGATTCTCAACGAAAGCCTCTTGGTGGCATCTGTACTGTTTCCACCCATTGTCCTGAGGGCCTGGCTTATTCAAGTGCATTTGAACCCTGTTCTCTGGCAACCCTTCTGAGATCTTGGAGTCATGTGGTTGGACCACTGACGTTCCCTCAATTGCCAAATTACATACATCTACATAAGATAATTGAGAAATGTATTGTTAGAGAAAGATGTTTTCTTTCTTTCACAGTTTCCATGGGGAAGAATTCCCCTAAACGTCTCCCCTAGGAGTAAGAAACTTCTCTCTATTTGAACTTACTCTGCCAGTAAATTTGGAAAGACTCACTGCTTTGTTTCGGTTCCTGGCTCAGTGACGCTGTGTCTCCTTGAACCTGAGCCTTCTCAGAAACAGCCCAGTTTACCTCTGCCCTTCCCGTCTGGGCTGCAGGAATGTCCCTGCAGCTCTCCCTGCCCTGCCTTGCAGCCGCCCGTGTGGACAACCCCAAATGGACACGCTTCTCTGAGGGAGGACCAGAGAATCAAGACAACTCTGCTGTCTTGTCAGTTTCCCCAGGAAAGAGCGTTCCTGCACCCCCGCTGTGTGACAGGGGTGAATTGCCATGGAAAGGTGGATGGAATGGAGGATTAGGGGTTAACATAGCAGTGAGATTGCAGACTGGTCCCACTGATCCCGTAGGCTTGTAAGTACTGGGTTTGTGGGGATGAGGATTTTTAAGGCAGGGTTTGGATTAGCGGGAAAGGTTGATGACGAGTTCTTACCCCGGGTGGTGGCTCAGGAAAGGGTGGCCCTGTGGGAGGAGCGCACCGGCTCTGGCCAGAGCTGCTCAAGCCTTCACATGCCATGTCGGCGGGCTGCAGGCCAACTCTCTGCCACTGGGAGGCCAACTGCAGGCAACGTGCAACCCCAGCTCACACGCATGAAGCCATGTCCCTGCCCCTCATCGGCCTCAAAGCTGGGTGTGGGCTCCTGAACTGCACTTGGTTTTCAGCTCCGTGGCCAGTTCCTTAAGCCAGCGGCCTCTGCCTGGTATTGTAAATCCTGCGTTGGTCGGTATATCTGCCTGTCCGCCGACTGGCCCGCCCAGCTCCACCTCCCGGGATGACGGAGGACCCAGCGTGCTATGAGGGTCCTTTGCACCTTCTGGGCTTGCTGTCCACCCTTCTCTGTCGGCTCCTCTGCCCTCCAGGAGCCTCTGTGGAGGGGCCTCTGGCTCAAACTGGGCCGCAGGGCAGCAGTGGTCAGCAGGGTCAGGCCACCGCCCTCCCCACTCAGCCTGTGGCTGTGCCCATGCCCCCAGCTGCATGCCTCCCTCCCTCAGGTCCTGGTAGCTGCCTTCTTCCCATAGTTTCATGGGCCTTGGGTCCTAATGGCCCTTGAGATTTACTAGCCCTGGTTTTCTACATCATCCGTGTTTTCCTAAACATGTCCAATTTTGGTAAATATCCACTTTATTAACTATCCTTTGTTATTCCATTAGAATGCTCTCTCTTTTCATGCCATGTGTAAAATCCATTTGTAAACTCAAAGTGGGATGGGAAGACGTGGAGGTAGCGTGAGTATTGCCCAGTGCCCTGAAATCCACATGCACCTGATCAACTATGTGCTTGGACTTGGAGCTTCCAATGAAGAAAACACCTGTAGTTGGCTTTCTGTATTTTACGTTTCATAATTGCTTCTTGGCTCAACGACAAGTGCTTGACCTCTTGTTGTAAGATGGGGCCCATTAAACATTTTTCATATAACAAAGTTGTATAAAGTATATAAAGTAATTCAGAGAGAGTATTAATATAGCTGTATGTGGAAACTCTTTTTTACATTAATCTGGCATTTTACGCTTTCAGTGAAAAAGTTTATTGTTCACTCAAAGTGTTAAGAATAATAAAACCTAAAACCTAAAAGCTATTTATTTGGCCTGCTAAGTTCTTAGATGTGGGTAGAAACCTCACTAGTCAGTATTTCTCAACTCACTAGTCAGTATTTCTATTAATATGATAGAAAATCAAATGTATCTGAATTGTTGAATATATAACATGTATTGAAATATTTTCCTGGTACTTTTACATAATAGTTAAGAAAATTGCATCCAGTTTATAAAATACAACACTATTGCTATAATGCTGTGATGGCATTATTGGAAAACATGAAGAGAAAGTTGTATCCTTTTCAATTACTTATGTAACCTTCATGATCAAACTGAACTCAGGAATAATGGTCTGGCTGTGTAATTGTTCCCTATTTTGAGTGTGGGTACCTATAATAAAGAATAAACGTAATTCATCTCTCTAAGCTTGTTGCAAAGACATGGGAAACACACTTCGTAAACTGTTCTATAAATGCTAGGTCTTTTTTTCATCTACCTGACATGTTTGAGTGGCTTGTGCAGTAAGCATTCAAGTAAGTACCAAAATAACTTGGTAGCAACAGACACAGCTTTAATCTCTCTGAATTATGAATTAGAGCTCAATGGGAAAAGAGAGTATGAAAGAAACTCAAGCAGCCTACTCCCTTCAAAACCTGGAAGATGGTAGTCCTGAAATACATATGGTAGGAAGATTTTCTTTTAAGAAATTCCACATATTATTAGGCAGATAGAATTGGAGAACAGAATATATTAGTAAACTCGTTTAATCCTTTAGAAATAGTTTTTTTATTTACTTCCCTAAAATAACAAAACGTAATACAAAATGCTATGAACACAGTGAGTAATAACTGGCACAGTTTAGTTAACTTCAGCTCGCCTCCCACTGTCCCCGTAGTTCATGACCCTGGACTGTGTCTGTCTTGTCACCATTGTGCACTTGGTGCTCAGCAGCGCTGGGGCCTCACTGCAAATGGTTAATAAATATGCATTTGGGCCAGGTGCCGTGACTTGCTTTTGTAATCCCAGCATTTTGGGTGGCTGAGGCGGGCGGATCACCTGAGGTCAGGAGTTCGAGTCTAGCCTGGCCAACATGGTGAAAGCCCATGTCTACTAAAAATACAAGAAATTATCCTGGCATGGTGGCAGGCACCTGCAATCCCAGCTACTCAGGAGGCTGAGGCCAGAGAATCACCTGAACCTGGGAGGCGGAGGTTACAGTGAGCCGAGACCACGCCACTGCACTCCAACCTGGGCGACAGAGAGAGACTCTGCCTTGAAAAAAAAAAAAAAGTGCATTGGATGGGCAGACCAGTGTGATGCATCTTTCTCCTCCAGGGCAGGAATCAGTACTTCACAAGGCTCCTGTGTGTCTGCATGTTTCGAAAAGGCACTGACTTCTCTTTGGCCTCGACTATCTCTGGAGTCTCTTTTCAAGGATGTCTGTTTAGTAAACAGTCTTGGAAAACGGGGATAGTGTTTACTTTTGGAGCAAAGGGAAGCTTACATACTGTGCAGTGAAAGAAAGTCTCCATGTGGAGCAAAGGCCAGCCATGCTTATTTTAAAACCCCAAGCTGGGGTTCCCTAAGCTTGGGGCTTCTCTATGGTGAGACAATCCCATGTGCATGCCACTGGGTCCTCGTCTACTCCCCTTGTGGGAACCAGGGCTCAGGGAACTCTCATTAAAACCAACACTGATGCTCTGCCATGGGCGTGGTGAACAACAAATCGTCCTTTATCTCTGACCCAGGGCTCTCGCCTCCTGTCTTTTCGCCGTCATCCACGAAACTGTAGCAAGCTAATTTACTAGCTTTCAAGTAGGGTACGATCTCAGGCTCTTCTCAATTCTTGTCATATAACAGTTGGCGAAGGACACCAGAAATTCCACTTTATGGCAGGAAAAATATGCGAAATAGTGTGTCCTGTTCAAATATTCACAGTCTTCTAATTTTGTGATTACTGCTAGTTCTTGCTTCTCAAGTCTTCTTCAGTTTCTGCAGTGGGAGCCTCAGCTCTCTCTTTCATGAAGACTCGGGCTGAGGTCTACTATCTTGGTTTCAGCTTTCCTTTTTTCTCTTTTTTTTCAAAGACGGAATCTCACTCTGTTGCCCAGGCTGGAGTGCAGTGGTTCTATCAGAGCTCACTGCAGCCTTGAATTCCTGGGCTCAAGCACCTCGGCTGCCTCAGCCTCCCGAGTAGCTGGAACCACAGGCATGTGCCACTATGCCCAGCTAATTTTTAAGTTGTTTGTAGAGTCTGGGTCTTCTTATGTTGCCTAGGCTAGTATCACATTCCTGAACTCAAGCAATCCTCGTGCCTTGGCCTCATAAAGTGCTGGGATTACAGGTGTGAGCCACCACACACAGCTAAGTGAAGAGCTTTAGAATTCAACTGTAATATTTAAGAAAAACATTCAGTGTCCTGATGAGTGCACAAGTTGAGTGGGCAGCTGACTCAGCAACGCTGTCGTTTCAGAGTTCAGTTGGATTGCTGGTGTGGTCTACATTATTTCACATTGTTTTGGTTTAGGCTATGTGGCTAAGTGTACGATCCAGAGAAATTTAAACTCATGAGCAATTTAGGATGGGATAAAGGTCAAGGGTCAAGCCCCTTCGTATACTCCATCTTTCAATTAGATGCAGAATCAATGAGATTCTAACAAAAATTCCCTAAACACAATTCCGCATCAGCCCTTACATTTTCTCATTTTTTGAAAAAATCTGGAAATTGCCTTCTAGATGATTAAGTGAAGAAAATAGAGCGAAGTTACGAGGGCCCTCTTGTTTCCATCATTTCCTGAAAACTGAGTCCTGATCTGATCAGACTGGGAGCTCCTCCAGGTGAGCGTAGAAAAACAGCAGCAGGCAAGGACTGGGAAGGATTTGGGATCTTCTCTAGACCTGCCCCTGTGCATTCAGGAGAAGGAAAGACAGGGAATCTTGGTGTCTGTGGTAAGACATTCTTGTGTTGCTGTAAAGGAGTATCTAAGACTGGGTGATTCATAAAGGAAAGAGGTTTAATTGCCTCGTTTTTGCAGGTTGTACAGGAAGCATAGAGGTAGCATCTGCTCAGCTTCTGGAGATGCCACAGAGAGCTTAAAATTATGGCAGAAGGTGGAGTGGGAGCTGGCGTCCCACATAGGGACAGCCAGGAGCAGGAGAGAGAAGGGAGGAGGTGCCATACACTTTCCAAGGACTGGATCTCAGGAGAACTCCCTACTGTGAGGACAGTGCAAGCCACATGAATCTGCTCTCAGGACCATGTGGAACGCCTCCCATCAGGTCCCATCCCCATCCCTCACTGGGGATGGCAATTCAACGTGAGATTTAGAAGTGACAACATATAAACTTTCTCCGTGGCTTTTAGAAATTAACCAAATTACATTTAAAAATGCTTGATTTACTTAAGATTATCTTCAGCTAAAATGTTCATACCTGTAAAATAGGCCTATGTTCTTAGAAAACTCAGTTACATCACTCATGATATAGTCAAATATTTTAGAATGGGTTCGAAAGTTATTTCCGATATTCTGCTGAAAATATGAACAAAAGAAAATAAAGTAATACATTTGTCCTAATGATATGAATACAAGTTATTGAAACAGAAAATTCACTTTAAGAAAGAATATGTGTCTTTCCTTGTTTTTCTTGAATTTCTGTTTTCCCAGCTCTGATCCATGGAGTACAAGAGAGTACACATTAAAAAAAAAAAAAAAAAGGCTTCTCTCTAACATATTTTTATAAAAGTTTCAAGAAAATAGAGAAAAAGATGATACACAGGGCCCTCCGGTTACAGAGAGAAGCACACACAGATCTTTAACTGATTTGTACGAAGTTTACTCAGCGTGGAAGGTGAGATAAAAGGCACTCTTCACCTTTGGTCTGGGGAACCCAGGCTGGTTCAAGCCCAGGACTTGCTCCTTTCCTCTAGGTACAGAGGATCAGGTCTCAGGAGAAGGCTCTGGGTGCCCCTCTGTCTCTGCAGCTGCAGAGTGCAGACGCGTGGGCTGTGGAGAACTTTAGCATTTACATTTGTCGACACACACGCGGGTCAAGACACAGAAATGCACTTTGCCTCATCTAACTCTTAGAAGGCTCTTCTGGATGCTGCTGAGGTTACACAGGAATTCCACACACAACCTCCGGTCCTGCCTTGTCATTCACATGCTTTCTCTATAGCATTTCTACCCAAAGTAATCGTTTCTTTTTAAAAAAAAAAAAAAGTGTTAAATAAAAATCCCCAAGTCATACATACTAGAATTTTATGTGATTACTATTTGGGTGGAGAAATTAGTACCACACCTGAACCCAAGTAACATTTTATTTTTCTGGGTTACAGTCCTTTTGCGATAATCGCTGTATTGTAGTTTCTAAAATTACATGTCTAATGGGGAACAGAATGGTTAATACAATTGTTTGACTGATGTAAGATTATCTTCGGCTGAAACTCTCACACCTGTAAAATAGGCCTATGTTCTTAGAAAACTCAGTTACATCACTCATGTTATAGTTAAATATTTTAGATTGGGTTCAAATGTTACTTCCAATATTCTGCTGAAAATACAAACAAAAGAAAATAAAGTAATATGTTTGCCCTAATGATATGAATACAAGCTATTGAAACAGAAAATTCATTTTAAGAAATAATAAGAACCATGTTTTCCTTTTCTGCGAGATGCCACATATTTTGCTGAAGGCTACATCATGTGTTTCACAAGTTGCTGAAATCAGCAAAATAAAAAATTCTAATAATTAATTTTACATGCATGATTAAGGAAATTGAGTTCTACAAACCTATAGATTCTAAAAATTAATGAACTGCAGTAAAAGCATGCTTTGCAAGAATGAATCATTTAAAATGCAGAAGGAGTAAAAACATAAACAGGCTTTTTCTAACAAGGTTGTTCTATGAGAATTCCTAGAGGATTTTATGATTCGATTCAGAAATTCTATGGAAAAATAAGTGATACTTTTTAACCAAGATTTTCAATTATAGTCTCTCATTTATATGTTAGCAGAAAACTTCTTATAACTGATTTTTATTATTCTTACCACTATTACCGAAAATGAAATAAATGTCTTATTTTCAAAATATTTACCTAATTTAAGTATAATCAAATACAAACATGTAAATGTTGATAATATATCTTCATAGAAAATGCAGTTTTTCTCTTTTTAATGATAAATTTTTAACCAAAGGCTAATTTACATAATTTCTTCCGTTATGTCCCTAGAGCAATAAAGGCAAATAAAGTGCAAGTTGCTATCAGGATGTGAATACTTAATACAAAAAGCTTTGAATCCTGCTGCTGAGCTCAAAGCTGAGTAACAGCAATAAAATAAGTGATTTCCACAGGTGGCACGCATTCGCCATTTTCTTTGTTCTTAACGTTTGACACCAACACTTTCCTGATCCCCATCTCATCTGCGAAGCTCAGGCAGAATGGATCGCTGCGCCCTACGTTGGTTGTAAATCACCAAAACCAACTCTGAATACTTTAGGCAGAAAACGTAGCGTCAAGGCCAGCTGGGGTCTTGCTACAGCCCGTGGCTGATGTTTTCAGGCCCTGCCAGGCGCTCACTACCATGCATTTCAACTCCTCAGAAGGCATCGCAAGCCATCCCCACACCTTTATAACCCCTCAAACTCAAGTTAATAGGAAGGCACGTCTGAGCGCCTTACTTGGGCTATGAGCCTTGTTGCAACTGCCAAGGTGTAAGGAAAAGAAAGGCCCTCCCTAGGCTGCCCGGTAGGTAGCCCACACTGCTCACCTACCTGAAGAGGTCTCCTCAACAGGAAGAAAAGTGCATGCTCACAAGCTGATGGTCAATGCTATGTAAATTCATCTTCTGCTCAACATTCAGCCACTCTTCTTTCCAAAGTTAAAGTTCAGAACAGCTGCTTACCCCTGAACTAACACTGTCCTCTCTTATCCACTGAAGGAGAGACAACTCAGTGTTTCATAAGTTGATGGACACAGTGTCAGGTCTCTGGGGAGTAGCTACCTAGCCTTGAGTTCATTCAAAATCTTTTTACATTATGAAACTCACATACTAGATTATAAATGTAATTATCTCCCACATACACTATATAAAATGGCAGGAAAGAGGCAGAAATAAGTATAGCAAATTACTTTAATCACACACACACACACACACACACACACCCCACAATGATGCATGAAAGTAAATCAGCCATTGTTGAAATCTCAGTTTTTATGACTCATCCTCAGATCATGGGAGTCTTTATAACATTTCTCTTCCAGTGTGAGTCAGTGCTGTCTTTGTTCTCAACTAGCCATTTAGATTGTCAGGTTTCTTGATCTATCGAGGTGACACAAATTTATATTTCCAGGGGCTGTCAGAGTTGGGTGTGGCTCGTGGTACAAAGTCCTGGTGGTGTCTACACACTGGACATGGCCATCTAGGATCCTTCCCCGGGGTCTCTGTCTCCCGGTTCCTCTTCTTGTCTTTCCTGTGTCATGGAACAAACATGCTTACACTCGCCTTGAGCTGGTCTCAAATGCTTTGTGGCCCAGGCCCAGGATGAGGCCAGAGTCCTCCTGTCCTGGGCATGCACCTGACCACATGTGATGTCTCTGCTCTTCCCATCAACAGGCAGAGTCTGTCTCTTCACCTTCGTGGGTCTGGGCTGGCCTTAGGACTTGTTTGATGGCTTGAAACTTTGGACTCTAAGCTTTAGGAGGCTCCCTCTCCTGCTGCCCTGAAATTGCTGTGTGGACACGTCCAAGCTGGCTTTCTGCAGACGCCTGATGGAGCAGCACCCAGGTGACCCAGCTGATGGCCAGCGTCACATCAGACTCCATGGTGAGGCTCTCTGCATCCCCTCAGCTGTGGCAAACCACTGCACAACCATTGGCATGAGCTACTCCAGACAAAGTGAGGAGAAGGACCACCCAGCTGACCCAACGTCAATTTCTGAGTCACTACACTGTGAACAAATAAATTACCTGTTTTCTTGGAGCAGGTTTCATACGTACGGCTACTTTATGCAGGAGTGGGTAGCTGGGACGCTTCCTCCCACGCTGGGCTCCTTCTGGTGACAAGCTCACCCTTAGCACGTAAGCCTTCCTCCTTGCATTGACTTCCTTTGCACATTGAGAAGCGGTGCGATGTCTCCAGTTGAAGATGCAGAAGAATCCCTGAGGCTGTTCATCTCAGCTCTGCTGTGGATCCCCTTGGGAGTGATCTGCCTTCAGAGGACAGAGGATTTCCCAGATGCTCCCTGCTGCCAGCTGCATTGGTAGCATCCACACGTGCCTGCCTTGGTGGCCATCGCTGTGATGGGTAAATAGGTTGGCCACAGTCTGAAGCTGGAGCTCACCTGCGTCCTGAGGCTCTCACAGCAAGCTGCTGCCATCCTGGCCCGTATCAGTGCAGAAGGGGACATTTTGGTCTGCACCTCCTCCAGACTGTTCAGAATCCAGAGGAAGTTTCACATATCGGCCCTCCCCGAGCTAGCTTGAGTGCAACAATGTGGCCTGGTGGCACCAGCCTAGCTCCCCACCCCCAACTATGTGGGCTTTCGGCACAAAGCTGGGGCCTCCTGCAGAGTCTGCGCCCACCCAGGTCAAGGATGTGGCCCTGGGCAAACCAGGTCTCTGCTGCAGCTCAGAGTACACAAGGGTGACCGGGGTCTGAGCTCAGGGTACACAAGGGTGACCGGGGTCTGAGCTCATGGTACACAAGGGTGACCGGGGTCTGAGCTCAGGGTACACAAGGGTGACCGGGGGTCTGAGCTCAGGGTAAACAAGGGTGACCGGGGTCTGAGCTCAGGGTACACAAGGGTGACCGGGGGTCTGAGCTCA
>PVKV010022803.1:0-19609 GCA_004027835.1 Alouatta palliata | reverse complement strand
AAGGGTGACCAGGGCTCTGCAGGTCATCTCTTACCATGCAGAGAAGAGGGTGGACATTCTTAGTGTCAGTCATTCTGGTGGCAGAAACCTCGGTGGGGAGGAATGTCCTTGGGACTTGGAAATAAGATGGGCAGGTTTGGGAGGCTGTGAGACTCGCCTGTTTATTGCAAGCAGACTGCCCCTTGTCCTGCACAGGCTGTCCAGGGAGCAGGAAAGCCGCAGAGCTGCTCGTTTGCTCCCTCCCCACACCTGCAGCGCCCACAGTAGCAGTGGTCGTGCAGCGCAAATCCACAGAGCCCCTCAGAGATGACACAGGGAAAGAGGTGACCCCACTCTCGCTCCTAGGAGAGGATTCCTTCTAGCTGCAGCAAGCCGGCCATAGGCAGGGCATGGGGAGTGTTAGCTGTGAGCACTTGTGTGTAAAAAAAAGTGCAAGTTAAAAAAAAAGTACATCTTGGGGAGCCAGGTCTATAGAGCATGGGTGAGGGAAAGCCGATCTCCTGTTCCCTCCTCTGTGACATTTGCTTGGTCCCCACAGCAGACAGAAATGGTGTGTGTGCAGCCGGAGGTGGGGCAGGACCCTGGCAGCCAGATGTCGGGGGAGACACAGTGGAGAATGCTGGACTTTCTCCAGGTTTGGCAAGCGCTCTCAGGTGAACAATCCCCAGGTGAGAAAGTGACTTTCTTGCAACAGGCAAACAAGCACCAGGAGTTCTTTAATTTAATACCATAGTTTATTTGACCTCAGTTTAAACACTTCAAATTAGTAAAATAGGAGGTGTCAAATATTCTTCTCCACCTACCAGGAAAGACTGATAGTGATGTGAGCTCTGGAGTCCAGGAATATAGGAACAGATGTGGGGAAAGTCTGAAATGACAGCGCTTAATTGTCAAGAAAAAGGAACTTACCCTACTCCTGAAGAGGGCAAGGGGAGATTGTTCACAGCTTCTCCTTCTCATGTGTGAAAAATTGAAAAGACAAAGTTAATAACAGGCTTCCTCAACCCACCGTGCAGTCCTCGTTCTGGATACTAAAATTAAAATTTCACCAATTTTCCTCAGGTCTTTTTGAGAATTACCCTCAGTTGCATTCATATGCATTTCTACTCTGCAATGCTAATGCACTTATTTCCTTATTTGTTTTTAAACTGTGAAGAATGCATAATTTAAGCCTCTCAAAGTGCTTGGCGTGCATATGCATTTTGCTCAGACCTTTCTCCTATTTGTGACTATGATTATATGGCTATCAAAAGTAAAAGAAACAGGCAGTGAAAATATAATTGAAGGTCTTAGAACACCTCCATCAGCCAGTCAACAAGCATTATTGAACAAGCAGTTATTCTGAATGCATTAAAGTGTAAGTGGATCAAAGCTGGAAATATTTTAGAAAGGTTTGCTTTATTTGTTCACTCATCTGAAAAGCTGAGATGTTTTTCCCCCAAAAGACGCATGACGTCCTCACCCTGAAAATCACCTCATTTGAACCAGCTGCAAATCACAGGCTGACTCACTTTGCATGGCTGAGAGAGAGTTGCTGTCTTTCTTGAGTCCTGGACCAGTGACCATGGATGCCTTAACAGGGGCACTATTTTGCCCTGCAAGACCAATAGCTAATTGTGTCGTGAGAGGCCAGTTCAATTGCAGCCTACTCTGTTTTTACAGGGAAGAAAATTGATGAGGTGAAGATAGAAATTCTGAAATTTAGGCTACCAGATGCTACATTTCTTGCCGTTGTGTTTCTTACCTTTCTTTCTTACTTTTTTTTTTTTTTTCCAGTACAAATTTTTCCAGGATTGACTTGGCCGTTATTTTCCCTCTTAGTTGAAGAAAGAAAAGATTTTTGGATCTGTGGCAGTGAAGAGAGAGAAAGGACAGCAAAACAGGAATGTATTGGGGTGAATATCAACACGAATTCTGCTTTTCTCAACCTCTTTTTCAGGCACATTTTCTCCCTGGACTTACCAAAATAGGAGTAAAAGAACATGTAAATGGGAATGCAAGGGTTCTTAGCCCTCTATGGATTAATTCTCAAGTTTATTTTCTTATAATTTATAAGGAGATTCCATGAGTAGATACAAAATTTTATTTCATTTGCTCTCTGTATAAAGCAGAGAGAAACATTCTATATTTTCCTATAGAACTGATTCATTCTGTGACCCCTTTAGTGTCTTAGCATGTCTTTGAGGGTAGAAATGGACAATAGCTTCATTATTTGAACTTGGGACAGAGATATTCTCTTTGGTTGTACCTTGAAAAGGGTTGAAGAAGATAGATGTACTGTTTTTCTGTCTTCAATATAATTTGAGTTTTTTGGAAATGCCTGTTCCATGACATTTTCATACTTTCAAAGTTGAGCACTTAATTAGAAGATTTAGACACCAAATTTATGACTAAATAAAAGCATTCTTGGAGGGAATATACATGGTTACAATTTTAGGCCATTACAGTGCTTGTGTGCCAAATTACCTAGCTCAGAAATTCTGATATATTTCTTCATTTGAATTTCATATATAATCACAAAACATTTCTAGGCTCTTTATCCACAAAATACCAAGTAAATTGTTAACTTTCTCTTCAATTAGTACTATTAGAATACAACTTGACTGTTTCATTAGACCTGATTCTGCCACTCCTTTTTAAATGGAAATCTCCACCAAAACCTCAATTGCAAATCCCACTTCCTGTGTCTTAGTCTATTTATTCAATAAATATTTCTGTAAAACTTTTTTTATCTTTGTCTTGTTTTTCTCCTTTTTTAATTCTTTATTTTAAAAAATATTTCAGGAATATTAAATATTACAAGATAAAGTATGTGTCAAATCTTTCTTCAAGGAGTTTAAGGGTAATTTATGGTATGAAATAAAAACAATAATAATTATAATATAATATAAAAATAAGAAAAATATCCTCTAGTTAGAGACCTGGAATAGGTACAAGTGTATTAATATTTCACAGATTATGTCATTCCGGTTGGGTAGAATGCCTGTTTTGACTGGTGGTTACCTAACCATCATCTCCTGTTAAATATTTTAGATGTCAACTCAGGGATGAGGAGTCTTTTTAGTGGATAAGTGGAAAAGGTACTTCAATTCTGCTATAACATTGTGAAAGGAAAGAAAAAATTGAAACAAGATCAGAATAGTAGGTACGGTCATGATATGTCTGTCAGTTGAAAAATGACAATCTGAAATGTGGACAATAATCTACAGGAAAAGAAAAACCGTGAAAGCATTTGAATGAGAAAGTGACATAGTCATAGCTGTCACTCAAGGTAGAGCTAAAATAAACTTCTTTTTAGTGGAAAATTTAAATTAAGAAAACACTGGTAAAATTCCCATGTTCATATATAAATATAAATACATGAGTGCTTCTTGAGGCTTTGGAAAAATATGCAACTAAGGCTTTCGTTTCCTCTTCAAATTCCATCACTTCCACTGAGGTTAAGGCACTGCCTTTTGATGGGAATGGCTGTACATGTTCAAGGCAGGCAACATTCTGACTTGATATAAGTGCACAGTATTCTCAGTGTCATGTTAGAGTTAACGGGTAAACTGACTTAAAAATACCAACATGAACATAAAACACTCCTAGAATTCAAAATATTTTAGAAACACTTTTAGGTTTATTACCACTGTTTTGCAAAGTAGTCAACATCTCACGCAGGTTAAATAAAGAAGTAAGGCAAATTGAAGGAAGAGAGATTTTATTTGTGGTTTGTTTCTTGAGTTGGCAATAGAAATAAATCTATGTGCTCACTAATGTGATACTTTATAACCTGTTTTCTGTTGAACAATGTAATGTAGTTCTATTTTTCATGGGATTCTTGGTTTTCTAAATAAAGATCGTACTTAAAAATTTTGGATGATGTTTTATATGATTATCTTCTTTTTCTATTTCACTATACTGCCAAAATACGAGGCATTAAAGAACAACCCACTTAAAAAATACAATGAAAAACTGATGGTATATGTGTGAAAGAAAAATATTCTATATTAGCAGGAACAAATATTTCTGGCAATAAAGTCACAAAAATTAAATTTTAAATATGTGATGTGTTTCATCAATAGCAGATTTTATTTTGCTGAACTATGTCCTAGTTGTTGACTTCCAGAAACATACGGCAGTTGGCAAAGGAAGATGCACAATCACAGTTGATCATTTTAAACCAAGCCTAAGAAAAACATGTTCTATATACATTCTGAATAAGTAAATGGTAAAATCGAATTACATTGTGTTGATAAATAGAACAACTTAATCTTTAAGTTAGCAATATCATAAAATCTTTTCTATCTTTTATATATCATGTTTAATATTTGCCAGTGTTTTCGTTCTATTTCTTATGTAGAATAGTCTCCAGATATTTATTTATTACACCATGAATATAGAGGACTAGTATCTTATTTGTATGTTCACTAAGCCTGTGATTATCACTTTAGAATATTCTGTAGAATTTACTTTGCTATGTTACATAATTACTATGCTTTGATGAAATGTAACTGACATCAGTAGAGATGATACAAATCAGATAAAATGAACACCTGCTGGAGGCCACCAATAACATAATACTCAAGGTGACCCAATGCAATTACTCTGCCCACAAGAAGATTTTTATTAGTTCCCATATTATTAGCAAAGGTGTAAATAATTATATGGTAAATATTGGCTCATCAGGGATAACAATGCACTAATAAAGTGCTTCAATGATTCATATTTCTTTTCAAAGTGCCCACATTATGGAAACAACTTTAGAAATTCTGAATTACAGTCTTCAATATGCCACTTAACAAGTTTCGAGAAATTTATATAATTTTTCAAAGAACTGTTTTTTTTCTTAAGAATAAAACTTTTAAATATCTGACTGTGTCACGTTGGAGTCTCAATAAAACAGAGCTGGAAGCGAAAACTTATCATGCTAACACTCTAGTGGGGACTGCAAACCCAGAAAGACAGAGAAGGGACTAAGGGAGGAGAGAGCAGAAAGTGGGGAGAGCAGATATAAAGGTGCATTCTCTGGCTGGCCAGAGTTCTGTGACAATCACAGCTCAGTCTGACGATTGCATCTGCAGAGGGTCGTATGAACCGTGAGCTTCAGGAAGTCCATCTGGGGAGGTGAAGGGAAGTAATTTATTCGTGAGCCTCTTCTCTCCCCCATGCTCAAGTTGTTCTCTCCCCCGAGGGTTAATTTTCTTACACGTTCAAGCTGCACACCACCCAGACTTTGCGGGCTGTCCCTAGGAAGTGTGCAGCTCAGGTGCCCATGCATGCCAGTCCCTGGGTGCAGCAGGAGTCCCTGGCCCTCAGCCCTGAGCGTGGGGTCCCTTGGTCTTCAAGCCAGCTGTGTTCGGCCTCAGACAGTGACCGCTGGGGTCCCAGGGCCCTGCAGGAGAGGAGAGGAAACTGAACCAAGCTGTCTGCTTCGGAACGTCAGAGTCCACCTGTGTCATCACGTTGCTCTTCTCCCAAATCCTGCCTACGTGTAGCATTTCTTCTTCTCTGCCAAATAATACTCTATTTAATTTTTCAAAAGCCCAAAATGCTGTTTTTGAAATTTTAGAAAATCTTATAAATTTAAAATTATGCCCCATCAGTTAATCCATCTTCAGGACCTTCCAGAAGGGGTTTGGATGGGGTTTCCCTTCAGTGAAAGCCACTGCAAATGAATGGCTAGGGAGGACATTGTCAGTGATAATGTCCATCGGTAATGACGTGCCTGAGAGAGGATTCTTTATGACTGCCTTCCATGGGCCCAGATGTCCACGTGTGGAAAATGGAGAAGTTGTGACTGAAGGTGTCTAAGGGGCAGCTTTGTGGGAACACTTGTCTCCACGGTTGCAGGAACATCTTTCATTTCACTCTTTTGTGCAAAATACATGAATTTTATGTATTTCTTAGTGACTGTGCAAGTTTATTCAAAGTGTGGGTGCTTCGTATTCATTGCTATTTCTGGGATGTGGCTGCTGTTAAGAGCCTTTCTTCAACAGGAAGGAGAAGTCGAAGTGCATAATGGGCACTTTAATTTTCTCCACAAAAAGAAAAAGGTCTCAAATATCCAGGAGACTGATTTGACAGTAGGAAGTTAGATGTTTCCAGGTATGAGTACAGGTGGTGTGGAAGGAAAGGAAACTGACCAGTGTGTCCAGAAATGTATAATACTCCTTCAGACTAAAGCATAAACTAAATGTATACATCATGCCAATCATTTTACCTTTGCTTTTTGTGAATTCTTATTTGTTAATTTTGCATGAGTTTTGTTTGAATTAGAGAGGCATAGCTGCTTGGGTCCCCCAAATCTCCCTGGAGGAACAGTCTTTGGGCAATATCAGGTTTTTTAATTTTTTATTTCCATTAGTTTTTGGGGAAGAAGTGGTATTTGGTTACAGGAGTAAGTGTCTTTTCCAACAAAAGCATAATGAAGCTAGAAGTCAATAACAGGAAAACCTGGAGAATCTGTAAATAAGTGAAAGTTAAACAGCATTCTTAAACAACCAGTGGCTCAAAAAAGAAATGACTAGAGAAACTGAAATACTTTGAGATGAATTAAAATAAAATGCAAGATACCCTCATTCATGAGATGGTGTGAGAGCGGCACTCAGTGAAATTTATGGCTATAAATGCTTACATTAAAAAAGAACAATGTCATGTTCACTTCCTCAGCACATATACAAAAACTGGAAAAATAAAGAGATTAGCCTGGCCCCTGTGCGAGGATGACATGCAAATTCGTGAACTATTTTGTATTTATTTTATTTAAAAAGAAAAAAAAGAACGATCTAAAATTTACAACCTAGCTCTACACCCAAGGCAGGGATGTTTCATCTCTCAGTTTCCCTGAGCACATTGGAAGAAGAAGAAGAATTGTTTCATATAAAATGATGAAAACAGAAAGAAAACCGGACTCAGTGTGTCCTGCTCAGGAGAGGGTGCACCCAAATCTTACAAATCACCGCTAAAGAACTTACTCAAAGGAGAACTTACTTTTTTTTTCCCTAGGAAAAATGACGTTTTATTTTCATAAATACTTCTGCTCTCACTCACACACTGGCCCCACTCCTAACCGAATACCACCTACCCGTTCCCTAAAAACCAATGGAAATTTTTAAAAAAGTAAAAGACACCGGGGCCTGCTGGGGCTCAGGGGACTAGGGGAGGGTTAGCAGGGGGTCGGAGGATTGGGGAGGGATAACATCAGGAGAAACACCTAGTATAGAATGTTTCTACATTGGGGGGATGGATGCAGTAAACCACCGCAGCATGTGTGTACCTATGTAACAATCCTGCGTGATCGCACATGTACCCCAGAACTTAAAATATAATAATAAATTTTTTTAAAAAAAACCTTACTTTGTCAAAACTCTTGGGAGACTGGGGGACCCGAGCAGCTACCCCTCCCCCACCGGAGCATGGTGGGTGCCTGCTGATATATGCGGCCATCCTCATAAAGTCCCATATTCTTTGACCTTAAAGAAACTTTGAATCTTCTCACGACGGCTCCCCGTGCTTTTCTCTCAGTCACACTGCTTTAAGATCCTGGATGGAAAGTTAGGCCTTAAGCGACAAGAAATGGTTTGTACAGATGTATTTTAAGATAGTGTCTGCTGTTGTTAAGACAGAAGTGCACTTGGAAATAAATTACTGCATCAAGAAGTGAATGACTTAAATAAATGTTTGTATTGGAGTGACATGTGACTGAGAGTGTTGTCATTTATAGGATATAGCTTCACCATTTGCTGCTTCGTAGAGGAATGTCACTGTCTTGGAAAAAATCAAGATGGCAGGAAAGGGAAGTAAACATATTTATGGAAAACAAAGACGATGTCAGGTTTGCAGAGGTTTCTGACTACCAGTAAATATTGATGATTAACTGCAAATGTGATCGTTGGGGATTAAGTTGGTTGCATTCCCGTCGATTTTTCAAACAGTCCTCTTTCATATTTTTCGCCTTAAAATACCTTGTGAGATTTTGCCCACCAATTGCGCTCATTTCAGAGCCAACTGCAGGTAATGAGATGCTGATTGGGGATTCTAGAATTCACTTGCCGATGATTATGTGTTATTTGAACAGGAGAATGACAATAATTTCCTGTAATGCCACTTGTTAAGGTAATTATGCTATAATTGCCTTATCAAGGTGTCATAGAGGAGAAGGGAGAACTTCCAGGATTTCACAGCTGCTATCATGCTCCTTAGTGTTAGCTTGAAGCTGCATTGTCAGCCATGGGGATAAATCCCCTTAATTGCTTTAAACCTGAACATTGTTGTCTTGGGTAAGTTATGTGACCTTAAAATGAGATTTTTCAAGAGTTGGTTTTTCTCATCTTCATGTTACAGCTACATGGTGAATTAAATGCATAAATATAAACATACACTTAAGCATGTTTCAATTGCAATAAAATCTAAAGAATTCATTTGTAGAAAATGTGGACTTAAGAATAAAAATAAATAGCATTTAATATACAGCATGTATACCTAAAAAATGAATCAAAAATGTATTTTCCAGTTAATATCTCATTGAAGATGATGTCTTTCACAGAGAAGACAAGCTAGCACTATTTTTGTTTGACTTTAGAGTGCCATAGTGAAGCTTATTTATTTATTTAAATAAGACTTGTTATCTTTATTAGAATTATCAGCTATGCAAATATTATTTCAGTGAATATGGGACTTTGTTCTAAAATAATAAGCAAAATATACTAAATTCAGGAAATTCAAAAGTGCTTTCTCTGAACACATTAAGCTTGCATTGTCTGAAGAGATAACAATCAGGGAAGCTGCCTGAACCTGAACGCCTGGTGAGGGAGGGTGGCATCTTCCACAGGGTAGCAGGTACGTAAGGCAACTTTGGAGTTCAGACAGCAGTCGCCAAAGGAGTCAGCTCTGCTATGATGTGGTGGAAAGCCGTAACTTTTCACCGATGCAGCACATAGCAGGCAAAAGTGAGGGGCAACAGGAGAGAAATCATGTCTGAGTGGAGAGAACAGAGACCAGGGCAGGAGTGGCGGATTTCAGGGAGGAGATGGGGCCCAGGGACTGCGGGTGTTGTGGGTCCCGGGGGCGGGCTGGCCTGTCCTTTGAGTGGGATAGAAGCCCATCAGGAAGTTTGTGCATACAGGATCAAGCCTACAGTTTCATAGGATTCTTCTGACTGCTGCTTTGAGAGCAGACTACAGGGGGAGCGAAAGCAGCAGCAGGGGGCCAGCAGGTGAGCTGGGAAGCAAGGCAGGGACTGGGGGTGGATGGTGGTGGCTGGGAGCAAGGAAGTGGCAAAAGCAGCAAATCACACTGCCATGTGTGTACCTATGTAACAATCTTGCATGTTCTTCACATGTACCCCCAAACCTAAAATGTAATAAAAAGTATATATATATTAAAAAAAAAAAAAAAAAGAAGTGAGAAGTGATCCCATGAGATGCCTGATGGACTGAATATCCGGAAGGCTAGGGAAAGACAGGCCACAAGGTGAGGGCTTGGAAAAACAGAATGGCCAAAGTCTGAGAGGAGGGGAGAGAGAGCAGGGATTTGTGTACTTTGTGTTTTAGAAAGAGAATTTTCAAGCATGTGTGTATGAATAGAACTGATTCAATAAAGAGAAGAACAGCACAGGGAATGGAACCACTCAGAACAAAGTCCTTGCAGGATGGAGGAAAGTGGCTGGATCTAGGACACCCCCTGGTAATCGCTGAAAAGAGGGAGTTCCTACCCGTTAGTACAAATGAGTGAGGCGGTAGGTGCAGACGCAGAGGCGGGAGCACAGGGCACCTCCTGCTTTCCGCATTTTTGTGGGGTAGTGTTTTGGAAACACATACTGCATTTGTCACTTTTTTGTTTGTTTTAGAGGAGTCTCACTTTGTAGCCCAGGCTGGAGCACAGCGGTAACAACCTCCGATCCGTGCAACCTCCGCCGCCCAGTCCCGGTTCAAGCGATTCTCCTACTTCAGCCTCCTGAGCTACTGAGTAGCTGGGATTACAGCCATGCACCACCATGCCCAGCTAATTTTTGTATTATTATTATTATTTTTTTTTAGTAGAGAGGGGGGTCTCACCGTGTTGGCCAGGCTGGTCTTGTGATCCACCCACCTTGGCTTCCCAAAGTGTTGGGATTACAGGCATGAGCCACTGCGCCTGGCCATGTTTACTTTTAAATATATTTTAAACCCTGCATCTTCTTCTATCTCCCATATACATTAGAAAGCTACACTTTGTTGCCTTAGGTAAAAGAGAACACAGAGGAATCTCAAACTTGTTAACCTCTTGATTTTTGAGCTCTAATTAGACATGAAAAATTACTAATGCTGAGCAATCATTTGTAAGTCAAAGCACTTTTGGTTTCTAGGGGCTGGGCTGTGCTGAGAAGGAATTTTATGTCTTCAGTTTTAAAGTAGCCTAGCTAAGAATATGATAGTAACACCCCGAGAGAATGCAGAACATAGATGTAACCATCCTCCACTGAGCTGACAACACACCGAGAAGGAGGAAGGTTGTGTCCCCTCCTAAAGCATGAGCAGTGCAACAGCAGGCAGGAGGGAGACTCGGGGGTGAGACCTGAATCCAGGTGATGCCAGGGCCTCTGAGAAGGGCTCCAGCATCACAGCAGCTTGGGGTGAAGCCATGTGGGAGAGGGTGGTAGGGAAGATTGGTGCAAAAGTAACCGTAGTTCCACAATGGCTTTTGCACCAACCTGTAGAAAGGCCTGGCAGTTTCAAGGTCAGTGAATAGAGAATCCTCTTGTCTCATGTATTAGTAGCTTACAGGAAAGTAGATCAGAAAAAACCCAGACCTGTGCTTGGCTCCTGGGAAGTGGAGGATGAATAAATATCCAGAGTGTCTGAAAGAGTGCACTGGGGTTGGGCCCACAGAAACCCTCTCCCATCCTGTGTAGTTTAGGAAGAATGACCAGCTGTGGCAAATGAGAATGCCCAAAGCGCAGCAGAAACCCAGGAAGATTTGAGTTTATAAACCGAGCAGAAAAAGGAGGTGAGTGAGAGGTGAATGAGGAGAGAAGGGTGCATGGGACTCATGAATTCTTCCCTGGTAAAGTATAATTTTCTAAAAGTTATACTCATTGCTCTCATGCAAATAAACAATGAACACATTTCAAAAGTTTTGTTCAAATCCCTAATTAGTAAGGGATGAATAAGGTTAACATAGGTTTAAAGGAGAATTTGAAAGATGGAAAGATAGACAGATAGATGGATGGAGAGATAGCAGACAGATAGATAAAAAGATACACAGATGTGTGGATAGGTGGATGAATGACTGGATAGACAGATGAATGGATGGATAGATGGGTGCATGGATAGATGAACAGAAACAGATACGTAGATGGATAGATAGCTAGATGATAGATGAACAGATTCACAGATGAACAGATAGATGATGGACAGACAGCCAGACAGACAGATGAACAGATACATGAATGGGTGGATGGCTATATATATAGATGATAGATAAATGAGAGGCAGATGTATAGACAGACCTATGGACAGCTGAAAGCATGACAGATGGGTGGATGGATAAACAGATAGATGATAGATCACCGGTAGAGAGATGGACAGATGGACAAATGGTTGAATAAACGGATGGATAGGTTATAGGCAGATGAATGCATACGTGCATACATACACACACGTTGAATCCATACTAACAGTGCTGACAATGAATGAGAATTGCACTCATTTAAGATTTCTAAGACTTCTTTTGAGAATTAAAAACAATTTTACAAACATTGGGGTTTTTGTTTTCTTTCCACATTTCTTTTGTTTTAAAGACAACTTTAAAAGAGCACTTTAGTACCAGAAATGAAGACTGATGAGTATTTTTTTTCTCAGCTGCCATCCACAAAAACGTCCACCAGCCTCCACAAGGTGAATTCTAAGCTGCAGCCCAGTGAGGGTCAAGCGGCTCTCACGGCCAGTGAGGACCAGTGAGTGAAACTGACAGGGTCTGGGGAAGGAAAAGACACACAGACTTCTGCTTCTGCAAGACACTTTCTTGTTTTCACTAAATCGTTTGAACACTGTCAAGACTCATTATCTCCTTCTAAATGGAAACAGTAACATGCCTGTCAATCCCAGGAGCTCTTTTCTGAGATCAATCCCCAAATCTTCTCATTGCCTCAAGCTTTTGAAACTTCTCTCCTTTTCTGTACTCTTCTTCCTGACTAGAAGGTCATCCTGAGACACTCCTCTCAGACTCTGGTTTCTACCTGACATTTACAAACAGTCCCACTCAAATGAAGGTTTTCCATACCAGGAGCGACCACCGCTGTCTTCTGTGATAGCTGTACAGCCTGACGCTGAGCAGAAAGCCGCTGGGAGAGACTCACTATAGAGTTTGCAGTCTGAGCCAGAAACTTCCTGTGTGTAGTGCAGGCTACTTGGGAAGCCAAGTGGGAGGATTTCTCAAGCCAAATTTGAGACTAGGCAACTCCATATCTTAAACAAACAAACAAAAAAATGTCTGGATACCAGAGCCACCACCTGAGCCGAAGTTCCACTCTGTCACCTGACATGCGTGTGACCTATCGCTGATGGCTTAATAACGCTCCACCTCAGTTTGCTTACCTGTGAAGGTGGGAAAAATAGTGCTTTCCTCCTAGGTTTACGGAAATGAAAATCTGTGACCGTTATCTATGAGACACACATAATAATGCCAGAATAAGGAATCTGAAGGGGTCTGCATGCTGCTGCCCAAGGCTCACAGAAACCTTAAAGAAAGAGAGGGAAGGGAGACAGCAGGAGGGGGACACAGCTCCGATACCCTCTCCCGTCACACACTTCTTTCTTCCCCAGCAATAGGGAAAAGATGCTAGTTTTGAGAGGGACATTTTTTGCTATTAATAACATCTTGTTGTCCCTTCCATCTTATTTTTTACTAAATTTCAAGTTACATATAAGAAGGAATTAGAGTGAAACGGTTAATTAATTTCACTTCATTCTTGAAGGAAAATCAGTTAATGGTCTTCCTTATTTGTGTTTGTTAATAATCTAGCACAGTCTGGTTTATAGAATGAAAAATTACAGAGGTAACTCATTTATTTTGAAAATTAATATTCTGATACTCTCTTTTTGGTTCAATTTATGCTTTATATGTTATATATGGGTTCAATAAAAAACAAAGAAAAATATATCTGACTTTAAAATATTGTTACTTAAAAATATTAAGGAACATGCTAGTAATGGAATCTGCAGCTCCTACAAATCAAACAGTAATGGTACTGTGATGGGATGATCTAATTAAAAGAAGCTGCTAGTCAAATGGACCATTTCTCTTTTTTTTTTTCTAACTCCTCTGCTAAATTTATGTCTTGTTTTCCCTTGCTGACATATAGGTTGCTTCTTCTTGAATTTTTCTTAAAAAATATAAAGTGTTTAAACATTTAGGATACTGTGGACTTTATAAAAACAAACAGTAAGAGTTAAGATATGACTAAAACTGAAATCGAGTAGAGTAGATGCCAATAAGCATAAAAGCAAGCCATAATCTTTGTCACCCTGAGATAAACCAAGTACAACACATTATGATAAAATCTCCCTTGGATATAAAATTTTTTGATGGCAGTTGTAAAAATTTGGACGTCTGCCATGGAGTGGAATAGGGCCAGAACATTTTCTTGCCATTTCTCAGGCTTTGTTTAGGAATTTTGTTTTTAAAAGAAATATTTTCTGTCTAGGTATGAAATTTATGGTTACCTGTAAAGAATGAGTCAGGAGTAACAAAAATCAGAAGATGTAATTATGCCTTTTTTATCTTCCTGGTCAATCTTCCTTTAAAGTATCCACTGGACATATCTCTTAATCCTCAAGCTGCTTTAGTCAGAAATGAATACTTCAGTTTCTTTCACCAAGTGAGTAAAATACTCTCTTTAGTTCATTTTATTTTGAGGTGTTATGATTTCGAATAACAGAATGAAGAGATGAGAAATAAGGTAGTGGAAAGGTGGTTTAGAATTCATTTGGATGTTTTCAGTGGTTCTGTACACAGTTAGAGATTGCAATGGTTACTAAGAAACAAAGATGCCTGATTGTCACACCATTTTTCCAATGAATGAGGGAAAATTAATTTATCAGCACTACATTTAGTAACAAAAGGTTAGTAGAATATTCACATTTAATTCACATCAGTTTTAAAGGTGTTTTTTAATTTACATAGCATTAACAATCTTGTATGTATCATCTCCTAGAGCCAGAGGTCATTTTTGCTTGCTAGGAATTGACTGAATAGAGATATTTATTTTAACACTAATACCTATGTTTTAGATTTAGTGAGTTTAAATCTTGCATCATTTTGTTTTATTTTGTTGTTGTTTAATTATTAGACACAATACAATTAAAATAAAAGAGAGAAAATTATATAATATTTGTTTTAAAACTGAGCACTTTATTACCTGATTCTAAAAAATATCTTTGGTGTATTTTTTGCCCTTTAAAACATTGTATAAATCTATAGTATCTTAGAGCTGTATCTTGGGGAAAGTTAGTCGTTTTTCATAGGAAAGGAAATTATTACCTGAGTAGGTTAAGCCACTTTTCCCAAATGCAAAAAATGTCTTAGAAATAATCATTGGTGATGGGATTCTCCTTTATGTTCTCTGGTCTATAGTGCTTGTTCAGTGGGTACTTTATAACTACATAGCAGAGTTTCTAGTAAGTGTTGCTGGAGCAATGGTTTCCAAATATGCGTATTTCACTGACTCAATGATGTCCTTGATCAAATGACATATCATCATTTTATATCACATTTAAAAAGAGGAAATGCTGGTAGTTAAACTATCACCTAGAATTTCTAATTTAACCTACCAGAAAAAAAAGCTTTTAGGCATTTGCTTAAAAAAATAAGTGGGTAATTTTTGGATTCACCATTAACAATTGGCTTGAGCATGCACAATATTTTACTGTTTGTTCTTAGGGTTAGCAATTTTAGTTACTAAAAATTGTCCAGAAATATTGCATTATATCCTAGGTATAAATAATGCATTATAGAAATTTTAGATCTGCTCCTATCCTTTGATGACTATTAATTTTTCTTTTATTTTAGTAGACAATGTGATTTACTAGTCTCCAAGTGTATACTTTAAAATCCCAACTAGTTTTAACTTTTGACATGAATATTCTGGGATAGTCAGTGATTTGTACAATTTGGTATTCCCTTTGTACGTAGGTGTGTGTGTGTGTGTGTGTGTGTGTGCACGTATGCAAGCATGCACACATATATATTATCATTATAAATAAGTTTATATGTTACTGTTATAAAAAAGAATAGGTAAACTATACATTGAGAAAAGCTATTTGAACTGTGGATGTGTGACAAAGCACTTTTATCTAGAATTAAAAAAAAATCCTGCAAACTCAAAAACAAAAAAGACAAATAGCCTGTAAAAAGAACGGGCAAACACTGAATAGACTCTCCCCAAATTGAAAAGTGCCAATAAGCAGTGAGCAATAACTTCATAGAGAGAATGCTCAACATCATTCATTACTCAGAAAAAAATGGCACGATTACATGTCCGTAAGAATGGCTAAAATTCAAAGACAAACGGGTAAAAATTCAAGTGGCTAAAATAAAAATGTTGGCAAACGTTTAAAGCAACCTCGTTCTTGGTTCTCTGCAAAAGATAAATGAATATCGGCCATCCTTCTCTTAGCTTTGTGTCTTACACCCTTTTTTTTGACCTCTGTTTCTTTATTCTTGCCCCATTTTGTGTTAAATACATCTTTTTGGTATAACATTTTAATTCTATTTTTTTTTTTGCTTTTTCTGTTATTATCCTGGTAGTTTCCTTGAACATTACAATTGACATACTGATTTGTCATATTCCAAACTATTTGATTTTATTTTGTTTCAGTAGTAAACAAAACCTTAACTTCTATACAGCTCCATTCCATTCTCCTCTTATTTTTCTATTACTATCATGCAAATCACATTGCTACACATTAAGTGTCCAACAATACAGATGCATACTTTTTACTTTTACTTCTGTTTTTTTTTTTTTTATATAAGATAGAAAAAATAGTTACAAACAAATCTACATTTATACAGTCTTTGATGTTAACCTATGTGGTCACTTTATCAGTGCTTTTTATTCATGTGGATTTGAGTTATTGCTGAATGTCCTTTCTTTTAGTATGAAGGACACTGGTTATTGTATGAAATAACTTAATTTTCCTTATTGTTATTATTTGGGAATGTCTTAATTTCTTTTCCTTCATGGAGAAACATCTTTCTAGATAAAATTTTTGTTTAGCAGTCTTTTTCTTTTAGCACCTGGGATATGCCATCCTACCAATTTCCAGTGAAAAATAGGCGTTAACTTTATTGAGGTTTCTTTGTATATAATGATTCACTTCTCTTTTTGTTCCTTCTAGATTCTCTCTTATCACTGGCTTTCAACAGTTTCACTGTGGTATGTGTTTAGGTGGGGATCACACTGAGTTTATCTTACTCAAAGTTGCTGAGCTGCTCATACCTGTAGATAATGTTTTTTTTTCTAATCAAATTTGGGGTTTGCGGCTATTGTTTCTTCACATATTTCTTTATCCTCCTCTTTTTCCTCTTGTTCTGGAAGTCTCATTATTCATAAGTTGTTTCACTTGATGGAGTTTCACAGGTGGCTGAAGATCTGCTTACTTTTTTCTTTCTTTTCTTCAGACTGAATAATCTCAATCAACCTGTCTGCAGTTCACTAATTTTTTGGTAACCTCAAATTTTCTGTTGAGTTCCTCTAGACAATTGTTTATCTCATGTATTGTCTCCAGCATTTCTGTTTGGTTCTTTTGGTGTGATTTCTATGTCTTTGCTGATGTTCTCTATCTGGTGAGATTGTTCATATAGTTTTCTGTAGTTATTTAGATGTGGTTTCATTTAGTTCTCTAAGCATATTTTAAATTCTTTGTTTAATAAATCTAATGTCTGTGGGGTCCCTCATGGAAAGTTTCACCTGACTGCTTCTTTCCTGGTGTGTGAGCCATACTGTCTTGTTTTTTTCACAGGCATCATCACTTTGTTATTGCTGCTGTTAAAAACATTCATATTAAATAATGTAGTGTGGCAACTGTGTGAACAAGTTCCCTCTTAGGGTGTGTAGTTGCTGCTGGCGCAGTGACTGTCCTTAGCCAAGTTGGTAGCACCTGGTCTCTTTGTTGTCTGTGTTAATAATGTCCCTTCTCGGTTGGCTTAGTGAGAAGTCCATGATTTAATAAAGGGTTCCTTAAATTCCTAAGACCAATACGTCTCCCAAGATTCTCTGTGTGTGTGTCTCATCACCCCATCAGGACTTACATGTGTGGTTTTGACTCTGCCTTTGCCTTTACTTTCTGCTTGCACAGATCCTCAAATTCAACCAGAGATGAGAGTTTAGTCCTTCCTCAGGTCTTTGCTGGGCATGTATATAGCTTTAAGCATGCATGTGGACTTCTAGACTCTGAGACATGTATTGGAACTTTTGAAATCTCCCTGTGAACCTCTCACTCCACAGCTTTTTCTTTTAAGCTTTTTGGTCAGCTTTTTTCTGCTTTCCCAATTATTACTGCCACCTCAGGAAGATGCTGTGTTCAACAATTGCTACAGACTTCCAACAAACATCCCATATCCACGTGCACTGAGTAAGATTGGAGTTGGGTCAAATAAAGATAAGTCCTGAAAACGGGTGTATTAGTTTGTTCTCATGCTGCTATAAAGAACCAGCTGAGACTGGGCAATTTATAAATAAAAGAGGTTTACTTTCTCACAGTTCTGCAGGGCTGGGAGGCCTCAAGAAACTTATCATCATGTCGGAAGGGGAAGCAATCACGTCACTCTTCACAGGGTAGCAGAAAGGAAGAGTGCTGAGCAAACGAGGAAAACCATCAGACCTCGTGAGAACTCACTATCACGAGAACAGCATGGAGGCAACTGCATCCGTGATTTCATTCCCTCCCACTGGGTCCTTCCCACGACACGTGAGGATTATGAGAACTACAGTTCAAGTTGAGATTTGAGTGGGGATACACCCAAACCTTATCAAGGGGCTTTCAGGAAACTGTGAGAACAAGTCAAATTGAGACAACTTCCCGAGAATTTGATGCAAAGTGACAAACACACTATGCTTTCTCCAGTGGCCACTGGCCCGCTGGCTTTTATGTGTATTGTGCTGTTAGTTTTCAAGGCTACTGCAAAGCTGGAGGAGAAGAGAATGGTTTAAGACAAATTAAAATGCCACAACTCTCACTGTTCTTACTGACATTCCGTCATTTTGTTTTTGTTTTCGAATCAATACTCCATAGATTAAAATCTATGATGAATCTTGAAACTTCTAAAACAGTTGATTTTGATGATGTTCTCATTGCTTTGGGTGAGGAGTGGCTTTTTGATGTCTTTACATTCCCACTGACATCACACTTACATACTCATCTTGTTACAAAACGTTATCTCTACCAAAGTAATGCCACTGTAATGTGCACATCAGCACTGTTTGGGATAGTCGAAATCTAGAAAGGTTGCTTGAATGGGAAAACTGCTGCAAATTCTGTTGCATGGTCCTGCAGTAACCCGTGCTCCTCCAGAGGACGGATAACATGGTTAAATCTCAAAGACAATCAGTTTCAACTTAGTGTCAGCACTTGACTGTTGCCTGGTTGCCTAAGGAATGTTTCTACTTTCTTTTGTTTGCCATACGTTTGTTGAAAGAATAATAGACAGAATACAAGAATTAGAGCTCTGTGCATTGAGCTAGTATTGAGCTGCACAAGTGTATAAACCAGGGATACCTTCAAAGCTATTCTTGATCCTATCAGCCTCTCCAGCCTGTCCTTTGGATTAGTCAATGTGAATGATGAAGGGCGGGGGCATGTTTTAGCATACAGGTTTTTAAAAATTAAGAAAGATATATAGTGTTGGTGGGAGTGTAAATTAGTTCAACCATTGTGGAAGACAGTGTGGCGATTCCTCAAGGACCTAGAAATAGAAATTCCGTTTGACCCAGCAATCCCACTACTGGGTATATATCCAAAGGATTATAAATCATTCTACTATAAGGACACATGCACACGAATGTTCATTGCAGCACAGTTTACAATAGCAAAGACCTGGAAACAACCCAAATGCCCATCGATGATAGACTGGACAGGGAAAATGTGGCACATATACACCATGGAATATTATGCAGCCACAAAAAACGATGAGTTCGCATCCTTTGTATGGACATGGATGAACCTGGAAACCATCATTCTCAGCAAACTGACACAAGAACAGAAAATCAAACACCGCATATTCTCACTCATAGGCGGGTGTTGAACAATGAGAACACATCATGGACACAGGGAGGGGAGCATCTCACACTGGGGTCTGTCGGGGGGAAAAAGGGGAGGGACAGCAGGGGGTGGGGAGTTGGAGAGGGATAGCATGGGGAGAAATAACAGATACAGGTGATGGGGAGGTAGGCAGCAAATCACACTGCCATGTGTGTACCTATGTAACAATCTTGCATGTTCTTCACATGTACCACCAAACCTAAAATGCAATAAAAAGTATACATATTAAAAAAAAAAAGAAAAGTATATAGTCATCGATCAACCTTAAAAACTAATGTTAAAAAGTGCTTTTAACAACTTTTGATTATAATTGGCAGCAAAGAGGA
>PVKV010022802.1:0-34615 GCA_004027835.1 Alouatta palliata | reverse complement strand
GAGGGGAGGGAGGAGGGGGGAGGGGAAAGAGAAGAGAAGAGAAGGGGAGAGAGGAGAAGGGGAGAAGATGGAATACAGGGGAGAAGGCCCTGTGATGGGGTAGAGATTAGAGTGATGCTGCCAGAAACTGAGGAACTCCTGGAGCCACCAGAAGCTGGAAGAGACAAGGAACAGATCCTCTCTCAGAGTCTCCAAAAGAAACCAATCCTGCCATCACTTTGATTTTAGATTTCTGGCTCCACAACTGAGAGAGAATAAATTTCTGTTGTTTCAAGCCACACAGTTTGTGATAATTTATTATGGCAACCTTAACAAATTTACAAACAAACAGCCTTAAGAAACAATTTATGATGACAATATGTGGTTTAAACCACAAGTGTATTAGAGTTCCAAAAACTCTCTGTTCTAAGTGGAATGATTCTAGTCTTTCACCAAATAGTTTTCCTATGGACAAAAAAGGAAAAAACAAAAAACAAGTAAAAGATATTTTCTAAAAATGTGAGTGGTATACTGGGATTGAGCCTCGGTCTGCTCGTAGAGTTTTCTAACTGAATTTTCTTAAAAAAGAGTGGACACTATGAGGAAGTACCAGAATTTGCTGGAATTTACTTGTTTGCTGACCTTAGAGAATTTCATCCATTGTATATGAAGCTTAATTTGAAAAACAAGTCATCATGCGCTTGAAAAAACATGTATTTATCCACCTACAAATTCAAAATTTAGGTTGCATTGGCTTTTACCATTTCCTTAACTTCAAAGACAAATGCATTTAAGTGAATAGTGCACTCATGCACATGTGAAATGAAAGCCGATGATTCAGTTATAACCACACGCAAATGCCCCGCAAATAGAGCATCTACTATAAATTTAATTACTTATATGATTTATTTTGTTTTATGAGACCAGTACTTTGTTATTTCTAAATCATAGAAACACTTGATTATGTAACCACCATAAAAAAGAATCAGTATTCTCATAAATAATAGTGCCTACATTTAGAAATAGCAAATTAGCAAATTCTGGAACTCATCTGTCAGTACTATATTTCAGACTATGTGTCATTCTCATGGATACACAAATATTTTAATTACCCTCTTTTTTTATTGGGAAGTTTTCTCCCTTTTGATTTAAAACATGACAGCACATCTAGCAGACTTGTAAAATCCAGACTCAAGTAATACAGTGTTATGGTCATTGAAAACAACTCTTAACTCCTCTTGCGGCTACTCTTAGGCTTTAGAGATGTTTTCTTGGCCACTGTTTGGATGCTCAAAGCCCACCCTATCCATGAAGCCTTCTGCTGTCATCAGTGTTCTCTAAACGTATTTTACTGTTAATGTTACTTTCCAACAGTTTACCATGTGCTGCTATGGCTTGCAGTGATTTACTGATGTTGTACTGCCCCTCTATTTAGGTATAAGCTTCTTAAGCAGAGGTGATAAGTCACTTTCACTTGACATTTCACCTCCAATGACTGGCAGTAATACCTGAGGTACCCTGTTGAGAAGGATCTGAAGGTGCTGTTTTGGCTCCACAGGGGGAAAAATACCCTGGTCTAATAGGCATTTGCAATATAAATGGATGGTTTTGCTCTTTCTGTTAAGGTAGGACATTATAACATTATAACATAGTGCATTTATCTGTTTCCAACAGTGCTTAGCACTGGGATATATGTTTATTTCCTATACGCCTCTAATTAGCTTCAAAATAAAAATTACAAAGTCCACCGGAACTGTACATAAACCAGCCATACATGCCTGAGTTGTTGCTCCTGGAATTCTAGGCTTGTTTTCCTTGAGTCTGCTTCAAATTTTCTTATTTTGGCTCCCTTTGGTCCCTGATTTGCTTAGCATTGCATTATGGTTTCTCCTCTTGATTTATAGCCCTTTGGATTAATAACCAGTTTCAGATTATTTATTCCGGAAAAAAAAAATTACCCAATAAATTCTTCTGTAATTTTAAGTACAGAGGCTGCCCACTCTCCCATCTGAGACATCTGTGACCCAGGGTAGTTTTCCATAGGCTGAGGCTGCAGCCGTCACCCATCACCCCCACAGATTCAGGCAGGAGGATGTCTTGCTCAAAAGAGGGTGTGCATGAATAGTGCTGAACAGATTTTTTTAAAGCAGTTGATTTTTAAATGTGTGTGTGTATTATGTGGATCTGTGTACCATAGATCCTTCTCCCAGCTTTTTGTGAAAAATGTGATACTATATACTTGAGTTAGATAAAATTAATAAAAGCATTGGATTATCGATCTGTCTTCACATTTTCAGTGAAATATTTTGTACTGAGAAAAAAAAAAGACTGAACTGACCCTGAAGCCTGTGGTTTTTGAATAACACTTAGGTATATGGTTTCAAAAAAACAATTTGACCTTCACAGGCATAAAAGACCTGATTTTTTTCTTTTGTGTTTCATTTGATGATACCATTTTTTTTGTAGCAGAAGGTCTTTTAAATACAATTTAACCAGCAAGTCAAAGAAATAGAAATTCTTGTATGCATTCAAGATGTTCATAATTTTAAAAAGGAGAATAGTGTATATATTTTTTACCTTTCCACAGGCCTTCATAAGTGATGTTACAGGTATATTGTGTTTGCCCACCACCAGGACTTGTTGATTGAAAAGAAAATAATCCATTTGTAATCCTTAGGGTATTTTGTGGGGCACCATATGCTCTGGGATTGGGTGTTAACACAGCATGGTGGGCTGCTGTGTCTGTCAGTTTTCTGGAAGCTGTGGAAGTGAGGCGGATGGGAATAAGAATTCTCTAAACAAGTGGATGATCACACACAAACACACACACACACACACACACACACACACACACACACACGCGCGTATTAGAAAGGCAGGGAAATTCAGGTAGGTGTTATAGTTCCAACCAGGTTTATAACAGAGAAAGTTAGTTAAAGCAGGAAGGTATGGGGAGATTAAAAAAAAAAAAACTTGACAAACTTTAAAGTTGATGGTAGTCACCTTTATCAAATGGAGATAGAGCACTTACATCTATATCTATGGGATATAGAGAGACAAGAATTCTAGTCTCCAATAGGGAGGAGCTAAAGGTCAAGGTGCAGTAGTTCAGAACTCACAGGCGAGGAAGACACAACTTAGTTTTAGCCTAGGCCAAGAAACTCAGGCAAGACAAAGTCAGCATCTAGGTTTTGTATTTTGTAAAAGAATCATGGCAACCAACAAGAGCAGGGAAGGGAAAGAAGTTACACAAGAAGTTGGTCTCAGTCTTGCTTTACCTAGCTATTGTTCAGTGCAAGAACAGCAGCAGAGGCAGTGGAAGAATCACCACCCCTTTTCAGAGGCCATTCAGGGAGTGCCTGTGAGTCACTTTCTCCCTAATTCCGTGAAAACAATGGATAGGGCACAGGCTTTGGAGTCATACCTGTTGTAAAACTATTCAAGATAACTCACCCTTCTGAATATCAGTGTCCTAAAAGTGGCTGATACTTGGTGTTATTTTGAATACTTATTGACACAATGTATGTCAAGTACTTAGCACATTGCCTGGCATATAGCAAACAATTCCCTAAGCAAGAATAGAACCCCTAAATATCTAAATATTATTACTATTATAGATGAGAAATCTGAGGATCAGTGATTTTAGGTGACTTGCCCAAGTCTCCCAAATAGTGAATTGTGGCCCAGGATTAACAATCAGATTTGTCTAAATTCAGAGCTTCTAGTTTTTCAACTAAATCACACTGAATGTAGATATAATTCAGCCCAAATTCACCATCAGATTTGTCTAAATCCAAAGCCTCTACCTTTTCAACTAGATTGCACAAGATGTAGGCATAATTCAGCCCAAATTCAGATGCTTTGGGGAAGAATGCATTCATCCTTAGCAGTATCAATCACATGGCTGCTTTGTAATGATGAGTTAATTTCCCTAAACAAGAACTACTGTGGCTTTACTCCAAGGCAAGTAAAAAAATAGTACTGTAATGTTTTAGTTTTACTTTGATTTACATATATGAGTGACTTTAAATAATCCTAGCAGCACGTGGTGCCATTATGAAAATAATATTATAAATGCTTTGGATCCTATGCACAGACTACATACTTTTCTCAGGTTCACACCATGAAATAAAGGTGAAGGGGCTATTTCAAACATCTTATAGCTGTTTTTGCAGAAGTCAAGAGCTATCACTGGAGTTTCTCAACATTTTGTGTATGTTTAAAAAAAAATCTGTGCTGTGTATTTCTCTCCTCACTTACTTAAACTTGCTACTTTCCTGACAAAACGTGCCAGTCATACAAGGTAAATATGGAATATGAAGTTCTGCAGTGATGACTGGGTGACACATTTCTCAGACTCTGCCCAAGACCCATTGCTATGTGTTTTTGTGGAGGTGGTATGAAATTAACAGTTTCCATCTGGAGCCTAATATGTGCCTATTTATTCAGGTACAAATCATTCTAATAATCACAGAAGGAGTTTTCTGTGTAAAACTCCAGCAAGACAGCAGATCCTGTGGCTCTTTGGATGATAACTTTGATATATGAAGAGAGAAAATAAGACAATACAAAAAAATGCTATGCTAGTCATAAACCAGTGAAGTGAGATCAAGAATAACACTTTGTTCTCATCAGTAGAAGGTCAGAACTAATCCTTTCTCTCACCCTCATTTCGAGACCATCAGAGTGCAGTTTTGCAGGGGAATGATGAATTGGGGGTTGTCTTAGCTTGCTAGGTGCTGTAGATCTCATTTATTTTATTTTACAAGTCATTTGGCACAATGGTAATAATAACAATGAAACTGGATTCCTGCTACTTAAAAAGGCCTTCTACTTTGTGCATAAATACCTGAGCCCATGCATTCAGTTGTCAGGGGAAGGCCATTATCCAGTTACCACCTCTAGTTACAGTAACTTAATTTGGTTATGTAGTAGTCAGTCCACACATAAGCAGGATGAGGCAAATACCTATACAATACTTGCTACTAGTGTGAAAATTTTCTCTTTCCCCAGTATAGTTTGTCCACTTGCATGTAATAGAAGCTCAACTTTTGGTCGGACACGGTGGCTTATGCCTGTAATCCCAGCAGTTTGGGAAGCGAAGGTGGGCGGATCACAAGGTTAGGAGTTTGAGATCAGCCTGACCAACATGACGAAACCTTGTTTCTACTAAAAAGACAAAAATTAGCTGGGCATGGTGGTGCACACCTGTAGTCTCAGCTACTCAGGAGTCTGAGGCAGGAGAATTGCTTGAACTCGGGAGGCGGAGGTTGCAGTAAGCTGAGATTGCACCACTACACTCCAGCTTGGGTGGCAGAGGGAGACTTGGTCTCAAAAAAAAAGAAAAGCTCAACTTTTCCCATTACAGAACCATTTATTTCTTTTAAAACTCCATGCCTCTCTTTCTCTCTCTCTCTCTCTCTCTCTCTCTCTCTCTCTCTCTCTATATATATATATATATATATACATATATTCTGCTGTTTGTTATAAGCCATTTACTCTATTATCTGCTCCAGGATAATTGGCAATGACTTTAAGAAACATGCTAGGAGATGGTGTGTCTGATGGTTCTCTATTCCATGTATGATACCTAGTACCCTCTTATGCACATGTACTTAAGAAATGATTTTTGATAAAAAATAAGTACTTGATTTCACACAATGGAAGTGCTCAAGTTCCAGGTACTATGGGATGGGAAATTTTAATGGTAGAATAAGGAATAAAATTTATGTAGAAAAGAGGGACAAATGAGATATTGTCAAAGATTAGTAGGTAAAGAATAAATATATAAATGATATGGATGGGGTGAGAATGGGTGTTACCAGTGAGAAAATCAGAGGCATAGGAAGAACATGTAGGAAATACTTGCAAGACTAAATTCGCAGTTATGTCTTAGACTAATCTCAACAGAAAAAATGCATAAAATCATGCAAACTGCAAAATTTCTTAGCAATCAACTCCAAATTGACTGTTTCAAACACATACCTCTCCTCTCTAACCTGATCCCACTGTAGTAGTCAATTTGGAGTATTTTCAAAAGTATCCTTTCTAAGGTTCCTGATGAAATATGCTCAGCACATTCTGTCCCCTGAAGTAAATGTGCTCTCCGTGGTTCATTAAATCACCATGTCACCAGCATAATTCAACTCTATCCTCGTATATACCGTAGAACTAAGCCGTTCATTACTAAACAATACCCTTCCTCTTTACTGTCACACAATTTGATCATTATATTTCCTTAAGATAAAAGATAGTTTTATAAATGAGTTTGGCTCCATTCAGTTCTGGCCCTTCTAAGAACCAGCTTCAAGGGCTTCAATTTATTTAACAATGCTGTCATTTAAAGTATGACCATTTTTAATCTGCACACACACACACACACACACACACATACACAGAAGAAAAACAGAATTTTAAATACTTCCACTTGCCATTGATGACTCTGAACAGTTAATATACTCAGAGCTGACTATTAATATTTTGGGTCAGTTAAAATGTTTGCCTTGAAGGAGTTTAACCACAGTAGTAGCTGATTAAATGGGGCTTCTCAGCTTTCTGCTCAGAAAATTCCATGCTCTAGCTTCAAAAAGTGACAGTTTAGAAGCTTAGACATCTAATCATCCCCAGGTGCCCTGAAATCACGAGATGCCACAACACTGAAAAGCTGAGGCTTCAGGCGGACAGAGTGGAAATAATATGTTTACAAGTGAAAATGTGTATAGTGCCCACAAACAATTTGCATTCCTACAGAATTTAGAAATTATTATTATTTCTTTCCAGATTGAACTCATGATTACACTTATTATTCTGTATATTTCTTGCACTACTGTTGACAGATCTGTCATATTACACCTTGTAGTTGAAGTAGCATTCCTTGCCTTAGCAACTAGGCTGTATCAGAAAACAGGGACATGTTATTTCAAAGGCCACATATATTTTACTCATTTCTCCACACGTTGATGTATTTGAGTATCATGTGCCATGCAGTAGTCCATATGTTGGTGACAAAGATAGGCAAGGTCTTTGTGCCAAAAGACCTTACATGCAAGCGGAGGGAGACAGATATTCAAGAACCGTGTCAATAAATGAATGATACAATTTTAGAGTGACATGGTGATAACAAGAAATAAATCAGAGTACTAGGGTAGAGAGTTATGGGTGCAGGTAGTCAAGAAAAGTGTCTTTGAAGAGAAGTTGTCATTTGAGTAGAGGTGTGATGATGGGAAGACATCAGTCCTGAGATCTCAAGTGATGATGCTCAGGCCCCTGAAGAGGCAAACAGAGAAATGAGTTGTCATGACCAGGGAATGCAGAAAACTATTGTATTAACAGTGGGTTGAATAGTAAGGAAAGCGGTAAATGAGTTGGAGAGAACAGGGTGGGTTGAGAGGGGAAGACAGAATACAGCCTTGCAAGAATTTGGATTTATTTTAACGATATGATTTGGATTTTTTAAAAGCTCACTCTGACTTCTGTTTGGGAGTGGTATTACGAGGCCAAGGATGAGATGAAGGAGGCTGGTTATTTTATACCCTAAATCTTATAAAGATTGTAACTGTAAGCTTCAAGTGTTGCTTATTCTCCTTCTTTGATGTTTGAATGACTGTGGCTATGACACCGTACAGCATCATTGCTGTATTCTACTCAGTGTGAAGAAAGGAAGCCCCGCCTACAATTCTTATTTCTTTTATGTTGGGGTGATAGGGATGGGAGAAGAAGTTTTCTTCAGGTCTGTTTCATAGGAGTTTTGTGCATGATTTCAAAACAAGAATAACTTACAAAATTTTTGTCTGTAGCGCTTTCTAAGACAGGGTGGTAATGCAGAAATAACTTAAGGCTTGGAATCAGATTTAAAATCCACTCTCAACCATTTATTATGTAATTTAATCTTTAAATTTTTTTTTAATTTTTATGGGTACATGGTAGGTGTATATATTTATTGGGTACCTGAGATATTTTGGTACAGGCATGCAATGCATAATAATCAGATCATGAAAAATTTGGTATCCATCCCCTCAAACATTTATCCTTTGTTTTGCATTCTAATTATGCTCAAAAAGTTATTTTAGAATGTACAATTAAATTATTATTGGCTCTCTTTTGCTATCAAATACTAGGTTTTATTTATTCTTTCTAATTTTTAAAAATCATTAACCAACCCCATGCTCCTCAAACCCCCTAGATTTCCTCCTACCGTTCCCAGCCTCTGGTAACCATCCTTCTATTCTCTGTTTCCATGAGTTCAATTGTTTTGATTTTTAGATCCCACAAATGGGTGAGTACATGCAATGTTTGTTTTTCTATGCTTGGCTATTTTAACTTAACATAATGATGTCCAGTTCTATCTGTGTTGTTGCAAATGACAGAAACTCATTCTTTTTTATGGCTGAATACTCTATTGTGTATAAGTACTACATTTTCTTTATCCATTTATCTGTTGATGGACACTTAGGTTACTTCCACTTCTTGGCTATTGCAAACAGTGCTGCAACAAACATGGGAACGCAGATATCTCTTTGATATACTGACTTAGTTTCTTTGAAGTATATACCTAGTAGTGGGATGATTGGATCATATGATAACTCTATTTTTAGATTTTTTAGGAACCTCCAAACCGTTCTCCATAGTGTTTGTACTAGTTTACATTCCCACCAACAATATATGGGCATTCCCTTTTCTCCATATACTGGCCAGCATTTGTTATTGCCTGACTTTTGGATAAAAGCCATTTTAACTGGGTGATATATGCAGATCGAAACTCATGATGGTTTTGATTTGCATTTCTCTTATGATCAATGATGCTGAACACCTTTTCATATGCCTGCTTGCCATTTATATGTCTTCTTTTGAGAAATGTCTATTCAAATCTTTTGCCCAAATTTTAAATTAGATTGCTAGATTTTTTCCTGTAGAATTTTTGAGTTCCTTATATGTTCTGGTTATTAATCCCTTGTTAGATGGGTAGTTTGCAAATATTTTCTCCCATTCTGTGGGTTATCTCTTCTCCTTATCGATTCCTTTGTTGTGCAGAAGGTTTTTAACTTGATATGATCCAATTTGTTCATTTATGCTTTGGTTGTCTGTGCTTGTGGGTATTACTGAAGAAATTTTTGTCTAGATCAATGTCCTAGAGAGTTTCCCCAATGGTTTCTTATAGTAGTTTTATAGTGTGAGGTCTTAGATTAAGCTTTTAAAACATTTTGATTTGAATTTCTTATAAGGCAAGAGATAGGGGTCTAGTTTCATTCTTCTGCATACGGATATCCCGTTTTCTCAGCACCACTTATTGAAGAGACTGTCTTTTCCCTAGTGTATATTCTTGGTAACCTTGTCAAAAATGAGTTTACTATAGATGTGTGGATTTGTGTCCGGGTTCTCTATTCTGTTCCATTGGTTTGTGAGTCTGTTTTTATGCCAGTACCATACTGGTTGTTTGCTTGTTCTTTCAGAGTGCTGTAGTATAATTTGAGGTCAGGCAGTATGATTCCTCCACTTTTTTTTTCTTTTTGCTCACAATAGTTTTGGCTATTCTGGATCTTAGGTGGTTCCATATAAATTGTAGGATTGTTTTTTCTGTTTCTGGGAAGAATATCGTTAGTATTTGGATACGAATTGCATTGAATCGCTAGATTGCTTTGGGTAGTATGGACATTTTAATATTAATGATTCTTACAATCCATTAACATGGAATATCTTTCCATTTTGTGTGTATGTTCTCTTCAGTTTCTTTCAGCAGCGTTTTATAGCTTTCATTGTACAGATCTCTCACCTCCTTCATTAAGTGAATTTCTATGTATTTAATTTTATTGTGGCTATGGTAAATGAGAGTATTTTTTATTTCTTTTTCAGGTTTTTCACTGTTAGTATATAACAATACTGCTGATTTTAGCATGAAGCTTTACTAAATTTGTTTATTAGTTTAATAGTTTTTAGTGGCATCTTTAGCTTTTTCCAGATATAAGATTATATCATCTGCAAATACAGATAATTTAACTTCTTCATTTCCAATTCGGATGCCCTTTATAGCTTTCTCTTGTCTGATTGCTGTAGCTAGGACTTCCACTACTGTGTTGAATAACAGTGGTGACAATGGGCATCCTTGTCATGTTTCAGATCTAAGATAAAAGGTTTTCAGTTTTTCCCCATTCACTATGATACTAGCTGTGGTTTTATTATATATGGCTTTTATTATGTTGAGATGCTCGTTCTATACCCAGATTTTTGGGAATTTTTATTGTGAAGGGATGCTGAACTGTATCAAATGCTTTTCAGCTTTAATTGAAATGATTATGTGGTTTTTATTCTTCATTCTGTTGATATAATGTATCACATTCATTGACTTGTGCGTGTTGAACCATCCTTGCATCCCTCAATAAATCTGATTTGGTTGTGATGAATGATCTTTTTAATGTATTGTTGAATTCCCTTTAGGGCAGTGAGTTTCTTCAGGCCCTAGGTAAGTCCTGAGATGCTATCTGAGAGCCAAGCATTAGAGTGAAATACCTTAGCAGTTTACCTGATATTCTATTCTACTGCAGCTAAGCTCAAACCATAATACAAAGTTCTCACTCTTCCCCTTTCATAGGCAAAGGAGCCTCTCCCTGTGGTCACCACCGTCACTGGTTCATTGAACAGGCCACTGCTGATGTTCACTTAAAGCCCAAGGGCTCATCCATCAGCTTATGGAGAATGCTGACAGCTTGGGACTCACCCTTCAGGACAGCGAACTCCCTTCTGCCCCAGGGCAGGTCTAAAAATGCTGTGCAAGAGCCTAGGCTTGGACTTGGGGACCCAAAAAGCCTACTTGGTACAAGACAAAGTTCCCTTTACTTTTCCCTCTGCTTGTCTCAAACAGAAGGAGTCCAGCTGGGAATGTGCTGGGTCACCCTGAAGCCAGCGTGTCTCAGAGCCCAAGGCCCATGGTGTGCTCCCTGGGTATTGTTACTGTTTAATCAGGGCCTGGGGGCTTTTTAGTCAGCAGGTGATAAATCCTGCCAGGACTGGCCCTTCCCTTCAAGACAGCAGGTTCCCTTTTGGCCCAAGGTGTGTCTAGAAATGTCATCCAGGAGTTAGGGCCTGGAATGGGGGCCTCATTGACTTTTCCCAGTGCCCTATCCTACTGTGGCTGGTATCCGAGTTTCAGGACAATGTCCTCTCGACCCTTAGGTCTCTTCTTCTTGAGCAGAAAGGAGACGCTTTTGTTGTTGCCAGCTGTATTGCTTCAGGTTGGGGGAGGGATGGTGCAAGCGGTTCCTTAGCTGCACCAGCTTCTGTCTCGCTAGGTCACATGCCACCCTAGTTCACTGTCTCTGAACCAAGCCTAGGACCAGGAATTGCCTAGGAATTGCAGTCCATGAGTCCAAGACTGCCTTTCACATTTACTTGTGACCCCACTTCATCCCACATTGGTGAGGCTTGCCAAGAAACTCAAGTTTGGACCATTAGGCTGAAAGATTCACCCCTGGCTAGGGGTAGTTCAGATGTTCCCTGTGTGCAAGCACTGGAGGAGACCAGCATGGCTTTATTCTTTACCATGAGAGGGCAGCACTGAGTTCAATATTAAGTGCCCCAGTCGCTGTGAGTTCTCTCCCCAAAGTGCACAGATTCTCTCTCTGTGCTGCATGGCTGCTGGCAGAGAATGGGGGAGTGGTGCTATTGGTGATTCTAGACTCTCTCTCCTGCCCTCTTCAGTGCCTTTCTCCATAATACGAAGTTAAAACCAAGTACCGTGATTACTCACCTGATTTTTGGTTCTTGTGATGGTGCTTTTCTCTATGCTGTTAGTTGTTAAAATTTGGTCTTCTAGTGGTGGCAGTGGGGGTGGGGGTGGGCAATGAATGGTCTAAGCTTCTGTTCTGCCATCTTGCTCTGCCTATAGGGTTACATAATTTTTGAAAAGTCAGTTAATGTATCTGAACGTCAGGCTCCATCTCTTTCAAGTAAAGGAAATGGTACCAGTATGTAAGATCAAATGAGACAGTGCATATGACAGCACTTCATAAATTTTAAAGCACAATAGAACTGTTAGACATTTTGATTAATGACTATGTAGGCTGACGTCTACATTTCATAAGCTGGAGATAAAAATATATTAAGGTAAACTGTCATACACAAAAGTGAGCCTCTAGGGCTGAGCTCCCACCGCTATCCTAGAATACTTCCAAAACCCCAAAGTGAAGGTAAAAATAGGAATTAAAAAGGGAAGGAGGGCCAGGCACAGTGGCTCATGCCTGTAATCCTAGCACTTTGGGAGGCTGAAGTGGATGGATCACTTGAGGTCAGGAGTTTGAGACCAGCCTGGCCAACATGGTGAAACCCTGAATCTGCAACAACAATTAGCTGGGCATGGTGGCAGGCGTCGTTAATCCCAGCTACTCAGGAGGCTGAGGCAGAAGAATAGTTAGAACCTAGAAAGTGGAGGTTGCAGTGAGCTTGGATCACGGCATTGCACTCCAGCCTGGGAGGGAGGGAGGGAAGGAAGGAAGGAAGGAAGCAGGGAAGGAAGGAAGGAGGGAGGGAGGGAAGGAAGGAAGGAGGGAAGGAAGGAAGGAGGGAAGGAAGGAAGGAGGGAAGGAAGGAGGGAGGGAAGGAAGGAAGGAGGGAAGGAAGGAAGGAAGGAGAGAGAAAAGGGAAGGAGATAATAGTTATATTTTTAAAAATGTAGCACAAAAGAAGCAGCAATAGACCATATATTTGAAAAATGAACATGCTTGTGTTTCAATATGGCTCTATTTGTGGACACCGAACTCTGAATTTCATGCAGTTGCATGATTCCAAAAATATTATTTTCCTTTTGATTGTTTTTCAACTATTTAAAAATGTAAAAGTCATTCTTAGCTCATGGGTCATACAAACAATAGGTGGTAGGATGGATTTGACCCAAGTGTTCTAGTTTGCAAACCCCTGATGTAATCTGTTTATCTGTTTATCTGTGTCCTTGGTTAACTGTGAGGGACAACCTAAATCTATTAGCTACTAAGTAGCTAGTTAAGGATACTTGAAGAAATAGGATAATTAGAACTCTGCAGTGAGAGAATATCATTCAAAAATCAAATAATAAAAAAATAATCTATACAGAGAATTTTTAAAAGACTTTATTTAGATAAAAAGGATGATTTACACATACTGTGCCAGAGAAAATGAACACATATACTGGACCTCCACTGATAAGAATGTCCAGCTAGATTAAGAAGTTTGCTAACTGACACGTGTAAGTTTAGTAAAGATAAACAGAGCTTCATTTGTGGAACACATAAGCTGTGTTGTTATGCACAGACAGACCAAATTCACTGTTGATAAGAATCCTGTCAGATTAAATCAACCTGCAAATATATAATTGTGACATCTTGTTCTCCTTGGTACAGTGTGTGCCACTGTAGTCATTATCTCAAAGCTCTTTCACTCTGAGGAGCATCAGTGTTTAATTATATTCTTTTATGAGACCTCATTTGTAGACATCATCCTTTTTCAGAGTTGGCTTTGCTGAGGGAAAGTAGGTCATTTTTTTAAGACCGTCCCAGCAGTGCTGAACAGTAAACCTCTCAACAATGTCCTTCTAAATAGAACATCTTGTGAAACCAAAACTCCTTGTTCTTGCTTTAAATTATTTAGCTGTAAATTGACAGATGAACTCATATCCCAGTGCCTGCAGGCCCTCACTGTCCACAAGGCCCAGGGAAGATTATAATCTTGCGGTCTGTTCAATCTAGCAGGTGGGCCAAATTCCTCGTAACAAGCAGAGAAAAACATATTTTATCTCCATATCAAAAAGTAAAATTATGAGTTATTTGAAAATAATCTCTAAGCAACTGTGAGAAAAGGAATGATAGCTATTAGGTGATAGGAGGGTTGAAAAGACCAAAGGTTGACAAACTGTGGCCCAAGGACCATATCTGACCATAGCTATGACCAGTATAAAGTGTCTTTACTGTGTGCCTGGTAGCTTTGCTCCTTTTGTTAGAACAAATAGAGAATGGTAATCCAGAATTTGAGTTTGTTTTAGAAAATGTGGTTTTATTAGAACACAATTGTATTTGTTTATCTATGTGTTGTCTACGGCTTTCTTGCTTCAATGGCAGACTTAAGTAGTTCCATCAATAACCTATGGCCTGTAATGTCTATGGCATGTACTGGTCCTTCAGAAAAAAATCTTGCTCACCCCTGCTAAAGACTATCAAAATCACAAAGTTAAAGTATAAATGAACTTGAGTTAGCTATTCAACTCTCAAAATTTTTTTTCAGAATTACATTCTATTTATCATGCTGTTTTCAACTTAAAATGAGGCATAATCCCAAAAGTGCTTTTATTCCCCTTTGTTCCTCTAAATGAATACTATCTGGCATTGAGTACTACTGTATATTCTACTGGCACTTCAAAACGAAGAAAACAAAGTTCTTTCTGAGCATGTGTGTGTGTGCGTGTGTGTGTATGTGTATATGTGTATGATTATGTGTGTTTAACAAAAACACAATTTCTGAGTTTCATATTTTAAATTGAAATGGGAGACATATGTTCATTCTCTCAGCATACCCAACCTGCATGGGCCTGACAGTTCATTAATAAGCATCACACCTGGGAGGGGATGATGCTTCAGACCTAAGAAATTCCTCATATGCTTGGTTAAGGAGGAACTAGTGCCCTTTACCTGATACAAGATTTCTTACTTTTCTAGAATTTCTTTTTTTTTTTTTTTTTTTTTTTTTTTTTTAAGATACAGGGCCTTACTCTGTTGCTCAAGCTGGAGTACCTTGGCGCAATCAGAGCTCACTGCAGTCCTGGACTCCTGGGCTCCAGTGATCCTCCCACCTCAGTCTCCAAAGGAGTTTGGGACTTCAGGTGGGTCACCACACCTGGATAATTAAAAATAATTTTTTTGTTGTTGTTGTTGATTTTTAGAGACAGGATTCTTCCTATTTTGTCCAGGTTGGGATCAAACTCCTGGCCAAAAGTGATCTGCCTGCCTTGGCCTCTGAATGTGCTGGGATTGCAGGTGTGGGCCACAGTGCCTTGCCTCCCCAGGATCACTTAAGAGTAGGAGTCGTGGTATAATACTATGCTTGTCCATATCTCCAAAAGTGGGAAGGGCCTGCTAGGAGAAAGACATATGGCTGCTAATCAATATATCTCATTGACAGTTCTACCAGTTAGCCGACTTCTTTATCCTCTCTTGGAGATGGTCAACACATACTACAGTGTGCTTAGAGAAAATAATAGTCTGGTTCAGTACAAGGTTGGATTCAGCAAAGAAACTACTGATATTTTTTAACAAAATTAAGATATAATTGTTTTCCTTTACTTTCTCAGGATTATTTTTACATGCATACATCATTAAAAAGTACCACCGACTCTCTCTCTACCAGTCAGTGCACAGCTGGAAGTAGGATTTCCTTTGGCAGTTATGGAAGAACTTGTTTTAAGATTGGATATATATGAGACTTTTTGAGTTCCACAAATGTGGTTTTATTTCTAAAAAGAAACTTTTCCTAACTAGAATCCATTCACCAGTGCCAAATTAAATATTTGGTCAAATTAAATATTTGGCACTAGGGAATTAAAGGTATATATAAGTATCTTTTCTAGAAATTCTTTTTTTATCATATGGTTATTCTTTTGAAAGTCTAAAAGTAATCCAAATGCCCATCTCCTAACCCAATGAATACTTACCATTAATGATGATTTACTTATAAAGGTCTTCTGTTAAATGAACAAGGGCTTAGTATGTGGAATGGCAGCTTGATTTTTCTTTTTTTGACATCTGTTCAAAATGAGCAATGATATCATCAGTCATATTAACTCTGTGGCATTGTGTTATTCCTTGAGTGTTCTGATTTCATATGACATCTTTTTCTGTGATTCAAACCATAAACATTTCCTCTAGAGACTATAATGAGAGGTACAGTTATAATCCCAGGGGATTGTACATGATAAAAAAAAATACATCCTTTTGCACTCTCTTCCCTAACCTACATAATTAACTCTTTACCATAATTTTCTACAAATGCAAGAACAAGTAGTACTACTAGAAACTGAAAAATCTAAAGGTTTAGTTGCCAAGAAAAATTTGAAACAGTATTAATTTTTTTCTAAATTTATATAAAGCTTGTAAAAAAATGAATACTATAGATTTGAGCAGAATGTACTAATCTGTAAAGTGGTAACTAAAAATGATAAACATGGAAATTGTATAACTTTAAGAATGAAATATTTTATTGTCAAATTCTAGTAGTAGTCTGTTTATACAAAAAACAACATAGAAAATAGTTTTAAAAACTGGCATTGATAGGAAAATAGCAGAGTGCTTCCTCATATCTAAACTATATCTATTTCTTTTTGGATACTCATACACAACCTAATAGTATGAAACCCAGTTCTCAACTAAGTGTCAAAGTAGGTGTGTGTGTGTCTGTGTGTGTATGTATGTGCCTTTTAGGTTACTTAATGCTTATTTGTATTATAGACAACAAAATAGCATCAGATGCATTTTGTTGTTGTAATTTATTTATACACTGGATTTTAATGTTGGTGAATGATTTTCAAATCAGTTTACATTAAATAAACACACACCTTTTCATTGTAACTGATGTCAAGAATAAGCACTGTAAGAGACATTACTAAGAGCTTTGTGTAGGAGACTACCTGAATTTTCACCAGTCTTATTTCCTCTTGGGCAAAATGTGGCCATGCTAGTAATTATGCCCAGCTGTGTGAGCGACTTCTGCCAGTTGAATATGTATAGGTGGAAGTGATTTGTGCCATTTCTAGGCTTGGCCTATTAAAACTTCCAGTTTGCAGTTCTCTGTTATTTTTTTGGTGACCGTAGAAGCTGTGTGAAACATGGTAGAGCCACAGGATGGAAAGGTATCAGCTCCATAATTATGGAGAAGTGCCATCTACCAATCAGGAACACCCATTTTGGACTTTTGAGCAAGTAATAAACCACTGATGTTTGGGAATATATTAGAGCAGTTAGAGTCACCTTCATAAATACAAATTTGAATTAATTTAGTTGTGATTTGGAATTATTACTTTTTAAGTCTGGATGCTAACAAATCTATGGAAATGTTGGAGTCAAGTTATTTCTTAATAATTTTCTCAATGGTAACTCAAGTTGCTAAAAATTTTGTTTTCTGATAACCTGCTAAACAGCTTTGATATGGGGAATTTGAATAATTTAAGAATAAAAGTAACAAAACAAAGCTCATGGGCTTCTTTATAGTACTAGCTAAATCATATTTCCATGATAAAAATATGTTAGAAGAGATTCCAGGCACTTACAGGTTCTACTTATGTATGAACATCAGAATCTCATTGAAATTTACTTAGTTGCAGACCATAGTGAGGAACAGACTCCCAAAGGAATGGTTTTCAATAATGTATAGCCTTTGCATTACACTTAACCCCTAGTATAATTAATCTGCTTTACTTAACTGGGACTAGTGATCGTGGGGGAAGAAGGAAGAAAAAAAAGAAAAAATATTCACATTGATTCAAGTTCCATGTCCCAGCCCAGTGTTCTGTTCGTGCAGAAATACACCTTCTTGGACATTTCAAGAAGCACTCACAAAATACAGAGATAAATGAAAGCTATAAAAAACAACCTCAGCAAATTTAGGTTTGCACTGGGCAAAAGATAACAGTGTCATGTTACACCCCACGATCCCTTTAGGAGTATTCAACATAGCATTATTGTAAGTTGTAGTTAACTTTTAAGCAGTGCTCAATCCATTGCCTGTCTTTGTGAGAAAGTCATTCTCTGTCAATGGAGGTTTGTTTTTAGGACTTGTATCCGTACCATGTGACTCAACTCCTGACCACAGTGCATTGAATCAGCTGGGCAAATAAGATTCTTCCTCTAGGAATTTTGGGATACAGATATAGCAACCCCAGTAAGTCTGGACTATTACTAGGTATGATGAAACTGGTAATATCTTAGTACAAAATGGTGCCAGTCTTCAGAGAAAAATGATTCAGACCTAAAGATGAGAGAACTTGAGCATGTGAAGGAGGAGGAAGAAAAAAAGAGAGAGAGGCAGAAACAGGGACAGAGACTGAGGATGAATGAATTAATATGAGAGAGAGCCTAGATTACTAGTGGCTTTCCTCTTCCTGGTTATAAACCCTCTGCTGAAATATGTTTAGCTTCTGGATTCACCCAGAATAAAAGTGCAAATGAATTGCATATTCAAAGCTCCCGATCATGGATCAGTTCTGGCTAATATTAAATTATATCTTTAATGAGCCTTCCTCGTTTAACCCTACCTTCCCAACATTCATAATTTTTTCCCCTGTTTTACTAATTTTTCATCAAGTCATTTCCTACTTATCTGTAAAGATCTGGATCAAATATCACCTCCTCTGTGAAGTTTTGTCTAATTCTATTAGACAAAGTTAGTCATTGCTGCACCTGTGTTTTCACAGTACTTTCCACATTCCTGAATTATAGCTATTTGCTTATGAAACTCCCATCCATCAAACTAGAAGTACTTGTGAGTTCTTGAGTCTCCAGCATCTAGGAGTTTCTGGCACACACTGGGCTCTCAATAAATGTTCATTAAGTGAATGAATCAGTGCAGCAATTTAGCTGGTTTTACTTCCTCCATAATGTTTTAAAACACCAAGTCACTCCTAAAATTCTGCGGCTGTCCTCAACCTTTTGAAGAGAACTTTCCCTTTCTAAGCAACTGTTAGCTTTCTTGCTCTCCATCCATACCCGTCTTCAGGCAGGATCATTCTAGAATACTTGTTATTCTATAACTCATATATTTTTCATAAGAAGTGACTCAGTCCTGCTTACAGTTAGAGTTCATTAGCAGATGAGGCTTTCACACTGCAAATACCACTCCTAGAGTGAATTTACACTTGGAGGAAATATACAGAAAAATAAATTGAAGAGCTTCAGAAATTACTATAATTTGGATTTATTCGCAGGAGGGGGTCTACTTTATTGTTCAAAGCAAAAAGATATGTTAATTATACTGTGAAACATCAGACTGATTTGAAGAAAAGTAAAAATTATAATACAGAATTTTTTAAAGGCCTAAATAAGCCTATAGCATATCAGAGCAGCAAGTGAAACCACTTACATATCCTGAGTCTCAGCAATGCTAGCTCTTTATCACTTTGGAATCCAAATTTCCAGTCTTACCATTTTGATTTCATAGGGTAACTGCATAACTCAAATTCATGTGCAGCATATGTAGCTACAGGATTTCTGCTTTCTTGTTTCAAAGAGGCATGAGCTATTGGCTCACCAGATTTTTAAATATCTATGGGGGGAGACAAGAGAGGAATAAAGCAAAGGGATTTTTTTTTTTTACTGCATGTATATGTGTGTCTGTCTGTTTCTCTTCTGTGTGTGTGTGTGTGTGTGTGTGTGTGTGTATGTATGGAAAATTATATGACATTATATACAAGTATATATATATACAAGAATGTGTATGTATGTATATGTGTATGTGTATATGTATATAAGTCTGAAAGTGCTTTTTTGATTTTTTCCTCCAACCCTTCATAAGGTGAAGTTTCATGAAATCAGATCATGTGACTCTCCAGGAACCACACTGAATGGGTCTGACTCATCGTCTGGGAATTTTAAATAGGCATGTGCTTCCATGAGAGTTAATACTTAAAAACACACATACACACAAACTGGCAGTGAAAGAGAGAAAAAAAAAAAAGCAAAAAAAAAGCAAGTGAAACTTTTGCTTGGCACAAACACTCGGGTCAGACACTGGCCACTCAATATTTCACAGTTAATTACCAGGTGGAATTACCTTTAGAGTGAAGGTGGTGGTTCAGTGCTCAGGGGGCAGAGGCAGTAAATCTACAGTTTATATCATTAAGTCAGCCAGGTTGGATTAAGCAGTGAAAGGGACTGCCCCTGAAATCGTTGACCCTGATTCCCCTCTGTGATATAAAATTTTCCTGAGAACCAAGGACTGTGTCTGCCCACTAGTGGTCAGATGGCGGAGCTGGTGGGACCCAGACATTCCCTAGAGAATTTTATGCCAAGTTCTATCTGGATCAGTTCGGACTTGGCCCTGGCCACACAGTCTGCTTTTTAAAAAACAAGTGAGATCCATCAACTCAGCCCCATGAGATAAGTCAGTAAGAATAACACATGCTATGTCGATCTTGAAGGAAGGTTTCTGTTTGCAACAGTTACCTAAACTCTTATTGGTGACTAGTAATTGCACTAGGAACTAACATTTCTAATCTATTACCAAAAGATCACCTGGATCAGTAAGACTCAGTAAAAACTAATCACTTTTTTCCTCTCTCTTCCCAGACCTTCACAGAATACCACATAGAATGATGTTTTTCTATTTGAAAACTGCTAAATGTTCTTCCATTGTTAAAAGAATTAATTTGGAAAACTTTAAGTTAGAATTAAAAATATTTTTCTTAATTGGTTCCAAATTATAATTTCCTCTTTATCTTCATTAAGCTCCCAAATGAAATCTATATTCTAGCTAACCTTAAACACCATTATTAGCAGACTTTTCATACTTTTTCCTGCATGCTTTACTCGTGACTGCCTACTTGAAGCATCTACCATGTTCTAATACCCACCCACCTACCTACCTATACAAATGTTACCCTTGATTCAAAGCCAAATCGTATATCATCATCAGACTCTGAAATGCCTGAGATGAGCATGTACTAAATACATGAAACTTGCTGTAGCCTCATTTCATCGCCATATTTGTATCTCAAGCTATAACTTAGATACATGCCATCTCTATAGGAATTATGTCATATTTTTTTTAATCCTTATAATATCTGGTAACATTGTTTTTCTCCCCCCCTTGGAATAGGATGTCTACAAATATTTGTTGAAAGTAAAACACTGAAATAAATCTGTGATTAAATTCATCAGGCCATTCTCAAATCCAACAGTTTTATCGTGGTCCAACGTAATAGCACCAATAAAAAAGCTACTCCTCCACGGGTTTATTTTTCTCTATAACTTTTAGGAGCGTTAATCTTACACTATGGGTAGAAAAAAGCTGCTGGGTGAAGTATTGACTCCCTGGTAAAGTATAAATTTTCTTTGACCTTCACATGAGTGTTAAGAGTTCATGATATGCAGATTTTTTCAATTTTAGCACATTTTAAAATAAAAATTGATTGTATGAAATACCATTGGAAAACTTGAATATGTTTTAAGGAAATTCAAATCCGTGAGCTCATCCTTCTTTTTTCACCACTTCTTTGTTCAGTGACATCAGGAACAACCAGACCATCTAATATATTTATTAGTTTTCAAAAAATGTTCAGTAGCATTATATATAAAGTTACTGAGTTCCTTGATTCTTTTAAGTGGGTGATTAAGAATATCCAAAGCAGATATTTTGTGTATATCTATTACCAGTTCATGCCATGGATTATCAATTCTCTCCTTACTACTGAAAAAGGAGACATTATCATCTTTGAATCTAATCATATTAGCCAATTCCAGAAACACTAGAACCAATTCAGAAAACTGTTCCTAAAATTATCTTTCTCTAGAATCCCTCTTGGTATTAAAATATCTGTATTTGTTAGGATTCTCCAGAGAAACAGAACCAGTAGGAGACATATACACTGTGTGTGTGTGTGTGTGTGTCTGTGTCTGTGTATGAGAGAGAGAGAGATTATAATTAGTTCTCTTGATTTTGTAGGATGAGATGTTCCATGATCTGGCATTTGCAAGTTGTAGATCTAGGAAAGTCAGTGGCATAGTTTTAGTCCATATCTGAAGACTCGAATGGCTGAAAACTGAGAGATAGTCTTAGTCCAACAGCAGGAGAAGATTATGTTCCAGCTCAAGCAGTTGTTTAGAGAAAGCAAATTTTCCCTTCCTCTGCCTTTTTGTCCTATTGAAGCCCTCGACAAGTTAGATCAGGCCCACACACAAGGCAAGCCATATGCTTTACTCAGTTTAATGTATTCAAGTGTTAATCTGATCCAGCAGTGTTCTCATGGACATACCCAGAAATAAGATTTAACCAAATATCAGGCACCTAGTGATGCAGTCAGGATGACAAATAAATTAGCCAGCAAAAATAGTGTACCTGTTATAAATATTTAAAATTTCATATTTTTTCTTCTAATTTATAACTTCATTTTCCTAAATACTTTATACCTCAAATATTTATGGAAAAAATGCTTTTGTTTATTCATATGATTCTTAAAATTGTTTTAAACTTGCTTTTATATTTATCATTGGTCTCCTTTTTATAATTTTTTGATATAAATAACCCATTAACTTTTTCCATTCTAAGACTTTTATTTCCTAGTATAGAGAAAGTTATAATTCATCAACTAACACAGAAAAACATTTCAAAAGAATTTTGGCTTCCTCTTTAAATTTTCTCATCAAAATGACTTCATTTTCTCACAAGTATAACAAAAGTAATGCTCAGAAAACTTTTAGTGTACTTCTACTTATTTGTTTTCTTAATTTCCTCCTCCATCCCCCCTTTCCTCCCACCTTCCTTTCCTTCCCTTCCTCCCTCCCTGTCTCCTTCCTTCCTTCCTGTCTCCCTGTCTCCCTCCCTGTCTCCTTTTTTCCTTTCTCCCTCCCTGTCTCCTTCCTTTCTCTCTCCCTCCCTGCCTCCCTTCCCTTCCTTCCCTCCCTCCCTCCCTTCCTTCCCTCCTTCCTTCCTTCTTTCCCTCCTTCCTTCTTTCTTTTCCCTCCCTCCCTCCCTATCTCCCTCCCTTTCTCCCTCCCTCCTTCCTTCCTTCCTCCCTCCGACTCCTTCCTTCCTCTCTCCCTCCCTTCCTCCCTCCCTCCCTTCCTTCCTTTTCCTTCCTTCCTTCCTCCCTCCCACCCTCCTTCTTGCCCTTTCTTCCTTTATTTCCTTGTTCTTTTTTTATTTTCTATTTAATTATCTTACTATGTAGCTCTTCCTTTCTCTTAAAATCAATTTACTCCAGGTCCACCCATTCTGATTTGCCTTAAAAATTTTCACAAACAATCCCGCCAGATCCAAGCTTTCTTGTCAGTTTCTTTAGCAACTATAAATTAACAGAATTTGAATTCTCAAAATCCAAACTTGGATCAAAAGAATAAAATAATTCTCTAAGTCTAGTTATACTGTCTGAAATAAATTCAATAGAAAATTTATCAGAAGGAAAAAAGTAATTAAGTGATCAAGATAGAAACTGTCAACAATTTACCCATTATACTTTCTAATCTCTTTTCTCCAACATATCGTCAAAAATCATACTTCAGATATATGAAAGAAAATATTTGACCAGGGGTCCTGGTAGAGCATAGTTGACAATATAATATGGATGCCAATATCATTTTGTTATTTAACTTTTTGAAAAATTCATCATTTTGTTATTATAAAAGACTGTTATAAAAATTTATTCCTTTATTCAAAAAACATTTATTAAGCATCTTGCTCATTTCGGGCTATGTGGGAGGCATTGATAGAAATGTAGGATGGATGCTATAGAATATCTATCATCAGTTACAGCTTTGATTCTTTGCAGACTGAGGGATGCTTTAAGTAGATCTTTGTTATGGTATCAGACTGATATAGATAGCCAGCTACTGCATAGATTGTTTTCCAGATCATTAGAGTCTATTTGCCTACTCATTAGATCAGTTGTTAATGGAAATATGATATAATGATTGAGAAAACCAAAGACATACAGAATTGATATGTAAGTTGTCATTTATCATTGGTTTGTGTGTCATTCATTATGCCCTCTTAGAAAGAAGACAGTGTTACTTAGGAGAAAATAAAAACAATAAGATATAAAACAGAAATAATGTTTTTAGAAAGCAAAAGATATTTTATGATGCAAATGCATTAAAAATCAAATTTTTCTCGCTCATTGGTAGCTTAGGAAAGTTGGTACAATTTATAGGCTACCATCTTTCAGGAATATTTTAAGAAGATTTCTATCTTCTCAGATTGGGATCAAAGGGAATAAACTACCCTGTGCAGATATTGTCATTAAGATGTTTTTTCTCCAATCCATAAATTAAATAGCAATGTGATACAGAAGAAAATAATTAATGACAGATTAGGGCTATTACAAATGAGTATAATATCCCAAGGCAGGAGGTTAAGATAAAAATAGGTTAGCCTTACTTTTATATATATGCCAGAGCAACAGAACTCCATTATCACTCCAAATGTATGCTTTCCTTCTTAAATAAATTCTTATGTAAGATGGTTTATGCATGTGTGGATATAACCAAGTGCTATGACAACTATGGAACAAAACTATATATTCACATTTCAGTTTTTTATTATACTTTTTATTTTGTATTAGTCACATGGAAACAGACTTCCAGAGAAGCTCTATAGAAGATAGTGTTAAATTTATTTTTCTATTGATTTTGTTATATGACACTGAGAATTTCTTAACAACATGAAGGAAACCATAGAATTACAAAGCTGGAAGAGAGGTTGAGGTCAAGATGGCTGACTAGGTGCAGGTATGTGCGTCCTCCACAGAGAGGAACCAGAATAATTTAAGTAGGCATATTTTGAACAGATCATCTAGGAGAGAACACTAAGATTACCAGAGACAGGAAGCACCGGTAAGTAAAGAGAGGTTTTGAGGCAGCTTGCCTGACCGGGGATTAACTGAGATGGAAGAGGCTCGTGGATGTGGGGAATCAGTGAGAGAGAAATCCTCAGGGCTCCACATTCTGAAACAAACTTTTACAGTCTTGGCTACAGGAGAAACCCTTGACCTGTTAGAGTAGGTAGTTAGGCAGACGTTAGCAGAGGAGTAAAGGACCTCAACCAGGAATGTCAGGCAATCATCAGGAATGCTAGACAGTTGTTAAACTGTCTCTCTAAAATAATAATTGGTCACAGCTGGTGCCAGGGAACAGCAGTCTCCCAATAAATAGAAAAACTTGAAGCTAGTGATCAGCAGCTTTCTGATAAGATCTCAGGAGTTGGGTGAGAGGGCTCAAGCATGTTCACTAAGAGGCAAAATGATGAAGTTTAACTGCTATATGACCTTCCTCTAGGAACACTCAACTGGTAAGGGAAAAGCACCTCAAATGAGCATGCACACAACTTCAGTGAACATATGCCACATGTGGCCTCTGTGCTTGTGAACATACTGCCCCAAGGGAGTAATCAAGGGAGGGGAAATGGAAACCCTAGAATCATGCCAATGTGTATAAAACCGCAAGTCCAGGGTTGGACAAAGCATTTGAGTCTCTCAAGTTGCCTGCTTGTCCCTCTTCCAAGTGTACTTTACTTCCTTTCATTCCTGCTCTAAAACTTTTTAATAAGCATTCACTCCTACTCTAAAACTTGCCTCAGTCTCTCCTTCTACCTTATGCCCCTTGGCTAAATTCTTTCTTCTGAAGAGGCAAGATCAAGTTTGCTGCAGACACGTGTAGATTCACCACTGCCAACAGACCAATTATGGTTTCAAGCCTGACTTACAGCACTGCCTAAAGATTTCACAGAGTTGTTGCTCCAGAAGGTGAACCCAGGCAGCATCCCACAGGCATCTGAGCCTAGAGCAGCATCAGCTGAAAGCCGTTTTGAGAACCTAGATTTCAGTGATATATAGAAGTGGCTGTTGCTGCTACACTGCCTTGAGGAGAGAGAGAAGATTGTCATCCCACAACCCTTGAGAGGGTTCCTACTGTCTTGATTTGGGCTGCTGTTGAAACTGAGATGTGAACGAGCCATACTCCTTACAGTTCCTTGTTCACACTCCTTGCCTGAGGTGGATTTTGCCCTCTCTGGTTCCAGGCGCAAGGCACCATTTTGAGAGTTTAATGCTGGACTTCACCTCCTCCCCACCTTGGACTGAGTTTGCACTAATGTGGCTGCAGCTGTCACCCAGCCAAGAAGGGACAGGCTCTTTTACATTCTAGGATGATAACAACTGACCTGCAGTGGGGTGCTGTGAGAATAAGATGCAAGTGGACTGCACACCCCGTAGTTTCTTGCCTATCCTGCCTACCTAGGAGAGGCCTCTTTCTGGTGTCAGGCCCAAGGTGTCATTTTGAGAGCTTAATGCTGGGTCACATCCCACTGTTGGACTGAGTTTGAGTTGGCATGACTGCAACTACCACCTGGCTAAGGAGGAACAAAGAAACCAGGCTTTTCTGTACATATCTAGAACAATACCCATCACTATGTCATGGGCTACTGTGAGACTGAGACTTAAGTGAACCATACTGCCCACAGCATCTTATCCATGTTTCTCGTGTAAGAAGGGCCCTGCTTTCTCTATTCATAAACCTAGTTTGCACCATTTTGAGAGGTTAACACTGGACTGTGTTCCACCTTGAGCTGAGTTTGAGCAAATGTGATTGCAGCTACCACTCAGCCAGGGAAGAGGTGAGTAGACAAAGATTTTCTAAGTACACTTAGGACAATAATCACTGCCCTGCTATGGGCAGCTGTGGGACTAAGGACTAGCCCACACAACCCATCAGAGCTTCCAGCAACACCAGCATAGATTTCTTGGGTCCCAGTGGGTGGCTTCACCACTTCTACAGCCGTGACCCATACCAAATCAGCTGTCCAAGGGTCTGAGAACCAACCCACATGTCTGGTCCACCTCTTCCATTTCTAGTTTGTAAACAAGCCACCTGAGGGTTCAAGAATCAGATCTCCAAGACTCGCTAACACTAGAGCCATTGTAAACTACTCTGGGGCCTTAAAAAGGGGCCTTACTTACCCATTGCTGCCAGCACCAGAGCCCAAAGATAGCTCAGTTGACATCCAAGTCATCCCCAAAAACTTTACCACTACTTGAACTAATAACTATATTCAATTGAGGAAATCACAGATACCACTTACCCTGTGTATTGTGAGAGAAGTAATGCAAAGATCACACTACTACAGGCATGTAAAGTCAAAGAAAAGTATCAACAACATGCATACAACTTCAGGGAAAATTTCTCTCCTACAAAAGTGATTTCAAAAAATTGAAACAGGCAATTGCTACATTAGATGCACAGATATCAGTGGAAGGACACAGGAAACATGAAAAAGCAGGGAAATAGGACACAACCAAAAGACAAAACAATTGTTCAGCAACATATCTCAGTCAATAAGAACTCCTAGAAATGTCAGATAAAAAATTCAAAATACTGATTTTAAAGAAGCCCAATGAAATGAAAAAGCAATCTAAAAAGCAATACAAAGAAATCAGAAAATCTGTTCAGGATATGAATTAGAAATTTGCCAAGGAGATAAATATCTTTAAAAAAAAAAAAAACAGAGATTCTGGAACTAGAAAATTAATTGACAGAAATAAAGATACATTTAAAGCTTCAATAGTATACTAGATAAAGCAGAAAAAAAGACTCAGAACTTGAAGATAGGGTTTTAAAATTATCCAGTCAGAAAATAATAAGGTAAAAGAATCAGAAAGAGTAAAGCCTTCTGGGATTACATAAAGTGGCTGCAAGTACAAATTGTCAGTATTATCAAGGGGGAAGAGAGATAAAAAATATAGTAAATCCATTTGAAAAAATAACTGATGGAAACTTGCCAACTCAAGGGCATTAGGCATCCAGATATGGGAGACCTAGCAATTCTAAGAAAAACATATTACAGAAAGGAATTCACAAGAGTATATTATATTTGAATGTTTAAAGTCAAAGTGAAAGAAAAAAAATTTTAAATTTGCAACAGAAAAATGTCTAGTCACTTATAAAGGAAATTCCGTCAGACTTCCAGCAGAAACCTTATAGGCCAGAAGAGAATGGGATAGCATTTTCAAAGGGCTGAAAGAAAAAAAAAAAAAACAAAAAAAAAGAAAACAAACTATCAGTTGAAAATTTTATATCCTGCTTGAGTAAGTGTCAGAAATGAAGAAGAAATAAATTTTTTCCCAGACAAGCAAGCGCTGGGGGAGATTGTCACCATGAGATTGTCCCTACAGGAAATGCACAAAGGAATATTAAACATGGAAACAAAAGGTTGATTTTTACCATCATGAAAACACATAGAAATATAAAATTCACAGCTTTTATAAAATAGTCAGAAAAAGGAGGAAGAGGCAAGAATGAAATGGCAACATGGCAGAATTTCATCAAACCACAAAACAAAAAAGAAAGAAAATGAAGAATTTATAAAACAATCTGAAAAAACACTATGACAGGAATAAAGCCTCACATATTAATGTTATCTTAAATGTAAATGGCTTAAATGCATCATTAAAAAGATACAGATTGGCAGAATGAATATAAAAAAAACCATGATTCAACTATATACTGCCTCTAAGAAACTCACCTTACCTATAGAGACATGTAGGCTGAAAGTGAATGGATGGTAAAAGATACTTCATGCAAACAAAAACCAGAAGCAAACAAGAGTAGCTATACTTACATTAGAATAAACAGACTTTAAATCAAAAACATTAAAAAAAAAAAATGAAGAAGGTTATTATATAATGATAAAAGGATCATTTCAGCCAAAATCTTAAATATATATGCACCCTACCTCGGGGAACCCAAATTCACCAAACAAATATTACTAAACCTGAAAAGAGATAGACAGCAACACAATAATAGTTATGCACCCTACCTCTGGGCACCCAAATTCACCAAACAAATACTACTAAACCTGAAAAGAGATAGACAGCAACACAATAATAGTTATGCACCCTACCTCTGGGCACCCAAATTCACCAAACAAATATTACTAAACCTGAAAAGAGATAGCAACACAATAATAGTGGGCGACTTCAACACCTCATCCGCAGTATTAGACTGATCATCAAGACAGAAAATTAAAAAGAAACATTGGACTTAAAATGGACTTTAGACCAAATGGACTTAACCGTCATTTATACAACATTCTATCCAACAACTGCAGAATATACATCAACACATCAAATATTCTTCAAGACAGAATACCTCTTAGGCCATTAAACAATTCTTAATAACTTTTAAAAAATCAAAATCATATAAATTATTTTCTCAGACCACAGTGGAATAAAGCCGGAAATCAACACGAAAAGGAAATTTGTAAACTAAACAAATAAATGAAATTAAACAGCATGTTCTTAAATAATCACTGCATCAAGGAAGAAATTCAGATGAAAAAATTTAAAATTTTTTTTGAAACAAATGAAGATGGAAACAGTGTATCAAAGCCTGTAGAATACAGAAAAAGCACTGCCAAGAGGGAAGGTTGTAACATTAAATGCCTACATAAAAAGATGAAGTACTCACAAATTAACAACCTGTGATTGCACTTCAAGGAACTAGGAAAACAGGAACAAATGAAACCCAAAGTTAAAAGAAGAAAAGAAATAGTGAAGGTCAGACCAGAACTAACTAAAAAAGAGAACAAAAAATTACAGTGGATTAATGAAAGGAAAAAATATCTATGAATATTGTATCAAATTCTACCAAACATGCAAAGGATATTTGTATTCTTGGTAACTAAAAAATACCTGGGAATGCCTTTAACCAGGGAGTGGAAAGAGCTCTATAAAAATAACTACAAACCACTGATTAAAGAAATCACAAGTGGCACAAACAAATGGAAAAACAGCCCATACTCGTGAATTGGAAGAAATCAATATTGTTAAAATGGCCATACTCTCCAAAGCAATTTGCAGATTCAGTGCAATCCCTATCAAATTACCAGTCATTTTCCGAGAATTAGAAAGAAAAAATCATAAAATTTATCTGCAACCAGAAAGACTCCAAATAGCCAAAGCATTACTGAGGTAAAAGAATAAGGCTGGAGGCATCACATTAGCTGACTTCTAATTATGCTATAAGGCTCTATACCCCAAACAGCATGATACTGGTATAAAAATAGTCCTCCTGAAACTATTTAAAAAAATCCAGCCCTTCTGAAACTAAAAAAAATCACGGAGGAGGGAATTCTTCCTGACTAATTCTGTGAGGCCAACATCACCTTGATATCAGAACAAAACAAGGATCCAAAAATTAAAACTACAGACAAATATCCCTGATGAACATAGATCCAAAAATTCTCAACAAAATACTCAGCAAATTAAATCGAATATCACATCAGAAAGATAATACGGCATGATTAGGTGGGATTTGTTTCAGAGCTGCAACGATGATTCAACATATGCAAATCAGTAAATGTGGTACATCACATAAACAAATTAAGGACAAAAACCGTATCATTATCCCAACAGACACAGAAAATGCATTCAATAAAATGCAGTATCCTTCATGGTAAAAATTGTCAATAAACGGCATAGAAGGAACATATCTCACCATAATAAAGGCTGTATACAACAAACACACAGCCAGCATGATGGTTAATAAGGAAAAGTTGAAAGCATTTCCGGTAAGAACAAATACAAGAGAAGAATCCCCACTTTTGCCACCGTTACTCAACTTAGTACAGAAATCCTTGCCAGAGCAAAAGACAAGGAAAAAAAATAAAAGACGTCCAAATTGGAAAAGAGGAGATAAAATTATCCCTACTAACTGATGATATAATCTCATATTTAGAAAATCCTAAAAACTCCATTGAAAAACTCTCAGATTTGGTAAATGAATTTAGAAAAGTCTCAGTGTATAAAATTATCATACTGAAGTCAGTGGTGGTGTTTTTTGTTTTGTTTTGTTTGAGATGGAGTTTCACTCTGTCACCAGGCTGGAATGCAGTGGCACAGTCTCAGCTCACTGCAACTTCCACCTCCCGAGTTCAAGCAGTTCTCCTGCCTGATGCTTCTGAGTAGCTAGGACTACAGGTGCATACCACCACACTCAGCTAGTTTTTGTATTTTAGTAGAGATGAGATTTCACCATGTTGGCCAAGATGGTCTCGATCTCCTGACCTCATGATCCGCCTGCCTTGGCCTCCCAAAATGCTGGAATTACAGGGGTGAGTCACTGTGACTAGCCCAATAATATTTTTATGCACCAATAACAATCTAGTAAGGACAAAATAAAAAAGGCAGTTCTATTTGTGATAGCATAAAAAAAATACCTAGGAATATTTTTAACCAAGGAGATGAAAGAGCTGTATAAAAATAACTACAAAATACTGATTAAAGAAATCATAGATGACACAAACAAATTAAAACATCCCATGCTCATAAATTGGAAGAAATCAATACTGTTAAAATGGCCATACTCCACAAAGCAATTTGCAGATTCAGTGCAATCCCTATCAAATTACCAGTCATTTTTCCAGAATTAGAAAAAAAAATCATAAAATTTATATGTAACCAAAAAGACCCCAAGTAACCCAAGCAATACTGAGAAAAAAGAATAAAGTTGGAGGCATCACATTAGCTGACTTAAAATTATACTTTAAGGCTGTAGTACCCCAAACAGCATGGTACTGGTATAAAAATAGATACATAGATCAGTCAACAGAATAGAGAATCCAGAAATAAAACCCCATACCTGCAACTAACTGATCTTAAACAAAGTCAGTAAAAATGTACACTGGGGAAATGATACTCTATTCAATAAATAGTCCTGAGAAAACTATTCATATGCCGAAGAATGAAAAAGTCAAAAAGCTACAAATGTTGGTAAAGATGCAGAGAAAAGGGAATGCTTATACACTGTTCATGGGAATGCAAATTACTACAACCTTTCTGGAAAACAGCATGGAGATTTCTCAGAAAACTAAAAGAACTGCCATTTGATCCATAATCCCACTACTGGATATATACCCAAAGGCAAATAAATCATTATATCAAAAAGATTCCTGCATTTGTATGTTTATTATGTCACTATTCCACAACAGCAAAGATAGAGAATCCACCTAAGTGTCCATCAATGAAATACCTGATAACGAAAATGTGGTGTACACATATATATACCATTGAATACTACTCTGCTATAAAAAAAAGAATAAAATCATGCCTTGTGTAGCAACATGGAAGGAACTGGAGGTAATTATTTTAAGTGAAACAACTCAGACACAGAAAGACAGATACTATTAGTTTACATCTATAAGTGGGAGCTAAACAAAGGGTACATGTGAACATACAGAGTGGAATAATAGACATGGAGACTAGAAAAGCTGAGAAAGTGGGAGGGGAGGTTTGAGGGCTGAAAACTTACCTACTTGGTGCAGTGTTCACTATTCCAGTGATGGGTACATTGTAAGCCCAGACTTCATGACTATGCAATATATGTGTATAAGAAATGCTACTTGTCACGCTGAAATACATAACAAGTTAAACCATTTTAAAGTTGGAAGAGAATATATTTATCCTTTAATGCAATTTTTGATTTTACATATGAGTAAATTGTGGACCAATGATTTGTCAAAGTTCATATAACTAGTTATTTTTTAAAATCACAGGTAGAACAGATTTCTTTTGGGTCACAATCTAGTATTCTTTCTATAAAATAACATTGCTGCCCTGATATTTTGGTGATAATAATGTCTGATTTAGTATTTGGTGTGAAGGCTTTATGTTATATTCTTTGATAATGCATTGACTCCTTATCATAAGATATATGGCTTTTCGATCAAGCCCAATCACAAATTATACAAAATCTTCTTCAGTGTCTGGTAGTTCCTGGAATAAATAGAGGTTTGTGGAAGTTAAAGAGATAGGGAAGTGCTGCCATGCCTGTCTTAGTTGGACAGCTATGACAAATTAGCATAGGCTGAGTATGTTAGACAATAGTAAATTATTTCTTATAATTCAGGAGGCCCGGAAGTCCATGATCAAGGTGTCTGTTGATTTGGTTCTATTGATGGCTCTCTTCCTGATGTGCTGATGGCCATCTTCTCCATGTATCCTCACATGGAGGAGAGAGAAATTTGTCTCTTCTTCTTTTTATAAGGGCATTAATCCTGTCATGAGGGCTCCATTCTCATGACCTAATATAATCCTAATTACCTATCAAAGGTTTACCTCCAAGTACATTGGTGATTAGGATTTAACATAGGAATTTTAGTGAGACACAAACATTCAGATCATAACTTTGCCCATGGAAAACAGTTTCCAGCATAGACCAAATTCAGACACATGAGAGATATAGGAAAATGCTTAATGTACAAAAAGTATCGCTAATGGTTATCAAGTTCATTCATTCCTATAAACACATTTGCACTGAGTACAAATGGCCAGAAATTCATAATGGGTGATATGGTTTGTATTTGTGTCCCCATCCAAATCTCATGTCAATTGTAATCATCACTGTTGGAGAAAGGGCCTTGTCAGAAGTGATTGGATCATGGGGGTGGATTTCCTCCTTGCTGTTCTCATAATAGTGAGTGAGTTCTCAGGAGATCTGGTGCTTTAAAAGTGTGTAGGACCTCCCCTGCTCTCTTTTTCTCCTGCTCCAGCCACATGGAATGTGCCTCCTTCCCCTTTACCCTCTGCCATGATAGTAAGTTTCGTGAGGTCTCCGAAGTCATGCTTCCTGTACAGTATGTGGAACTGTGAGTCAATTACACCTCTTTATAAATTATCTAGTTTCAGGTAGTTATTTATAGCAATGCAAGAACAGACTAACACAATGGGCAGGAGAGCCTTCTTTTTTCACTTGTCAAAATGTTTAAGTTCAGACTTTTATAATTATCTAAATCATACTGTTTACTCTGAGTATGAAAGTAATATATGTTGTCTGTAAATGTGCTGAGAAACTGAAAAGAAAGAAGGAAATACCACCCTGAGCAATATAGTGAGACCGTAGCTCTAAAAATAAAAAAAATTTCTGGACATGGTGGTGCATGCCAGTAGTCCCAGCTACTCAGGAGGCTGAGGTGGGAGGATCTCTTGAGCTCAGGAGATCGAGGCTGCAGTGAGCCACGATTGTGCCACTGAACTGCAGCCTGGATGTAAGAGCGAGATTTCATCGAGAGAAAGGAAGAGAGGAAGCGAGGAAGAGAGGAGAGAAGGAAGAAAGGCAGGAAGGAAGGAGAAAGAAAGAGAGAGAGAGAAGGCACTAAGGCAGGCAGGAAGGAAATAATAAAAATCAACTGTAATCTCATCACTAAAAGAAAGAAAACAATTCTAAGGTTAAGTATTTCTAATATTTTGGAATATGAATAGCATAAGTACATATCTTTTTCTCCCCCAAAAGACAAAATAATTTTCAGAGAGTTAAGATTAAGTAAGTGCTTTATGGCAATTTAATTAAGATTTCTTCATGCGACTAAAGTTACAGAATATAGAAATGTTTAAAACATAACAGTGAGGCCGGTGTGGTGGCTTACACCTGTAATCCCAAAACTTTAGGATGCCCAGGTAGGCAGATCTCTTGTGGCCAGGAGTTCAAGATCAGCCTGACCAACATGGTGAAACCCTAGCTCTACTAAAAATACAAAACAGTTAGCCGGGCATGGTGATATGCACCTATAATCCCAGCTACTCCGGAGGCTGAGACATGAAAATCACTTGAATCCCAGGAGGTGGAGGTTGCAGTGAACTGAGATGGTACCACTGTACTCCAAGCAGGGTGACAGAGTGAGAGAGTGAGACCCTGTCTCATATATATATACATTTTTCACATATATATGAGATAAAGGCAGCATGTGAACATTTCTAGAATTTTATACTTGATTCTAGTGAGAGAAAATAAAAACAAAATATTTTTGTAGCCAACAGTTGGCTTTAGAAAGGAGATTGGAAATGTCAGGCATACTTAACACTGCATTTAATATTAAAGTGCTATTGACCAATCACTCACAGATTTAGATTTAATGGTCACTTTTTCTTTTTTTT